>VZRX01018375.1:236401-330430 GCA_013398075.1 Notiomystis cincta | reverse complement strand
ATATATATATATAAATATATAACTTTTAAGAATAAATTGCCTCAGGTCAACCTGAAGCATTTTTTCCCTTTCCCCACTGAATCATTGATCTAAAAATTCTGTTATTTATACTTCTCTATTGGTAAGGGACATTTGTTTGTCAGATCCTCAGGTTCATAATGAAATTACATTATTTTATAACTTCTCCTCAGCAATTCCTCTTTTGGGCTTCTCTTTACCAGTAGTCTTAGAAATCCGACTTTTTAAATGTAAGGATCCTATGTTATCAACTTCACCCTGGACTAAAACTTTATTACATAGTTCAGCAAAATTTCAGTTCCAGAAAGTACCTTGAGGCTGTCTGGCTTCCCCTTTAGGCATGTTTGGCTTTTCCTCCGACTCAAATCAGAGTGAGGGAAATGTCATAATTTCCTCTTCACTTCTGTTTTAGTAACCTTTTCATCAAACACGAGGAATTACATGTCTTTGGTCTTCAAACAGTGTTCTCCTTAGGCAACAAGGAGAAAAATGTGGTTCTGCCTTGAAAATCTTATCACCTCGCTTTCAGATTCTTCACTTTTTTGTATCTGCCTGTCTGTGAATCCTTTGTGACTGGGCATGTACTGTAACAACATTATTTATGTAAAGTACAGGAAAGAGCTGTAGAGTAAGAGTTCAAAGGTAGGTACTAATTCAGGATAAATCAGGCAGTTCTTTTCAACTGGTTTGAAGAAATGAAAATCAAATGCAAATAATCATAGTTTCCTCTCCACAGTAATTTTGAAAAATAGAATAATATTTATATTTTAGATATTGACTTTGCTTTGTTTTTAAATCTTAAAAATATACTTAAATGGACATGGCTATTAGGAAGTTTTTTTAAATGTGTGACTTCCAGTTAGTTTTCTATAAAGAATTACAGTCTTGGGTATTGGGGTCTTGCAGTACCAGAGACCTGTTCAGGCCCTAAGTAATGGAACAGTTTTTACTTGGATGCAGCTGACTGGAGAGCCAGACTTGAGTGACTTGAATGGAAATAGTATTTATATTTCCTCTCCAACCCACCCTCTAAAAATATTTTCCTCCACTGCTTGGCTCTGCCCAGTCTCCTGCACAATCTGTGCTTATGCTGAGAAGCCTTCCCTGAGAGTGGCCAGAAGTTGCACATCTCTTGCCTCACATCCTCTGAATTTTGCCCATTGGCTGATGCTGAGGGGCAATTTGTTCTCCAAAACAGAGGTAAAATTTCCACCTAGTAGGCAGGCATGGGCAGGGATCCACAGTACCTGGCAATGCCATGTGTCTTAAATTTGGGTATCTTCTGATACAGCTTTAGCACATTACAGAGGAAGGTGACAACTGAGCACTTTCTGTACCTGGATTGTCATCACTTCTTGCCCCCAAATGAAGGACTTGTGCCTGTGATTTTCAGAGCAATACTGAAATAAGAAATCATTTAGCACTGAGAATCTCCTGCTGCCTCTGTTTCCACGTTCCTGTCCCAAAAGAAGAGTTCTCCTAGAATTGTGTGACAGTACCATGAAATACAGAATAGGGGAGGCACTCTTAATGCTCCACCAGGTACTGTAAGGAGCTCAGTGAAATGATTAATGAGACACAGCCTTACCTCTGTCAAAACCAGATCTGCTGGGCTGCACAGTTTCTTCTTTTTTGGAATATTCTGCTCAGCAGCATGTTGCCATACAGAATCATCAGCAAATGAGTAGCAGATGGAGCAGTGACACATTTTATCTTGCAGCAGCAGGGACATTTTATGTGCTATGAGAATTTGGAGAAGTAAGTTTCATGCAAGTAGGTGATGAAAGAAAAGCTGCCGATAGCTTTTCTTTCTCTGCAGAATTGCAGATGGACAAACAGAGAGGAAAGTGGTTTTCTCAAGCAAGGCAGTAACAAAGAATAAAATGTTCAAGAAGTTAAAATTAAACCCCTGCTATGGCAAAGATACACAACTCTGCCTCCTGTGCCCAACTGTTACACCAGGCCTTAGTTTTTTGTTTCAGATAGCATCCCTTCCATCAGGCCTTTATGAACTGATAGGTAGAGCTGCTTTAGAAGTCAGATGTTGCTGGTCATCAATAGCAGTTAGCCCATACCCTGGGCTTTGTATAAATTGATTCCTCCACCCCTCATTTTATAGAACAGATAGACATCTTTAAAGAAAATCTGAAAAGTAATACAAGCTTTTTCAGGATTGTTTGGTTTCTGGGTTCTGTTCACATATGCCTTTTTCTCTTCTAAGCTCCATGTACCATAATGTTTACTAAAATACTTAGACTGGAAGTTGCTGATTGTGAAGTTGAAGCCTGAGGCTGCATCCTGAAGCTAACTAGGCTGCGAGAAAGAGTGAAGCAGACATTGCAAACCCAGGTCTGTGTTTGTCCTTATAACATCTAATTCTTGAAAATGCAGTCATGTCTGAGGTTTAGCTTATGCTAGGCCTTGAGCAAAATATCTTTTTTCCTCTATTAGCAGACATGTTGGGAGATGTTTTCAGCCTGGTTTGTGTGCGTAGTGCTTCCCTTTCATTTTCACCCTGACATTCATGTTGCATCCAGGGGTCTGGCAGGTATTTTTTCCCAATGACTATATTGATCTGTATGGAGAAGGCATATGCAGTTGGCAGCTTGCTGTGTGCCTTGCTGTTTACCAGGCACAAGGCTCATCCATAGCTGTCAATTTGCTGTGTAGTGCTGTGCAGTATTGGTGTATTTGGGCCAATGAACCCAAAAAATATCTCAGCCCTCCCAGGGTCTGCTTACTCTTGAGACAGAGCTTGCTCAGACAAAGAGAGATCTGACAAGGCACTGATAACATCAGGGACTGGGTCACCATAATCCAACTGTCCCTTTTACTCCTATATCTCAGTCTGGGCTGTGTCTTCTACTGTAATTAATATCCTCTTTCAGTGCATGACATAAGTCATAAATAAATAGTCTAGTCTCCTTGCCTGCCCTATTGCATGACATCCTTGATGCACAGAGGGCTGGGATTTATTACAATAGACATATTGGGAGCCATGTGCTGGTGTTCAAGCTATGTCATGCTGTGCAGAGAGGGGGATGCTGGCAGCTAGAGCCAAGCCTGGCACTTCCTGAATGTAAAGGTGTGACTGCATTGCATCACCAGAGTCTCTTTGAACCCTGCAGTGTGAAACATGAGGACTTACCAGGAGGGGACAGAAGGTAGCAGGAATGGCACGTGCATGTCAGCTCTGAGGCTTCTCAGGCAGTAAGGATGCCATGGAGAGAAAGTGCTTCCCTCTCTCCAGCCCAGAGTCACAAATATTGGCCAAAGCAAATTCCCAATTCCATTTGCTACAGCTGGGCAGAGTGTAAACAGATGGTTTTCAGAAAAAACAGCTCTTAGAAGCAAATAGCAGAGACTTTGCTAGTGATGGAGTTTTGACTGCTGGAGTCTAAGTTCTTATAGAAAAAGTTGGTGGAAAGGAAGAGACAGCCCTTTTCATCCAGAGAATAATGAGGAAATGGTAGCACATAGAACTATTACAAAAGAGGCAAAAGTTTTAACTCTCCTTATGACCTAGCATATTTTGAGAAGGCATTTCTGAGGTTTCATTCTGAGACAAAGAGTGTGTGAGATCAGGGAAGGTCTCACTCACTTCCATCACCAGCTGGTACTTTCTGGGAATGGATGATTGATAGAGAGCCTCAAAGAGCACAACAGTGTGCCCTGTGTTTCCATAACTTTGTAGTGGACTTGACTCCTGCTTTGCAGGTAGAGAATGAAGGTGTTGAACAGCAGGGTGTTTTGCCTGCTCATCAGCACAGTCAGGATTGCTGCCTGTCCCCCTGGCAGCACTGCTGAGTAGTGGCCAGCTCAGTTCTGGGTGCAGGCCATCCTCTCAGGAATCCTCTGGTGCTGGAATGTGAGGCTGCCCACCACCACCCTCAGTTTCCTGAGCAGACCAGAGCAGGCTCCTGGCTGCTCCAGGGATCCTCCGCATTAACACAGAGAGCCTTTGGCCTCTCATCCTCTGGGAGTCACAACCTGGAAGGACAACTCCTGCAAACCCTCCTCTGATCTCTGTGTCATATGTGCAAATCCCTAATCGGACTCAACTCTCACAAAAAGGCTTTCTTTCTTCCCTTTCCTTGTGCAGCCTCTCCCACTGTCTGATGGGGAAAGAATAGTTGGTAACTGATTTTAAAAAATTGAAGAGATCCCTTTCTGCTGTGTCTAACTCTCCTTCCATGCTTTGGTGACTGAAATCCTTTGCAAAACTGATTCCTAATATTGTCATTAGTTTCTCTGGCATAGCTGGGAGGAATTAAGGACAAGCTTTAGCTGAACATTAATCTCAGAGTAGTCTGGTTTAGTAAATGTAAAAGGCAATTGTATAATTTCTGAAAACCAAAGGAAGACAGGAAACTCTTTCTTTAGCTGTAAAATCACTTTAAAGTGCTTGCTCTGGTTTGGAATTTAGTTGATGTTAAATTTGTCACTGTATAAATGAAGAAGAGAGAGGGGAGGGGAGAGAGTGATATTGCAGGACTGCTTTCAGAACTCTTATAATCCTGTACATTTAGAACAAAGTGAAATCTTACTTTGTGGTACTACTGAAGATTACTCTAAAGGAAGAGGAAAGAATGTTTGCCTTCCAGTGCTTGCTTTGAAATTCTGAGCTTATTAGAGCCCTGAATCAATATTCAGTGCAATTTCATTATCAGTTGAGTGAATTTGGATTTTTCATTCAAAGTGATTATTTCCCTCCCTCTAGCACTCAGAGAATTCTTAAATACCCTTTTCCCCCAGAGTGATCAAAATATTAGTGAAGGTTTGTGAAGTTTGGACCTGCTGCTCAGCACCAGATTCCTTAATCTGGGTTTCTGAAAGATGTTAACAAAAAGAAGCTGCAAGTTAAAACTTCCCTGTAGTCATCAACACATAAAAGTATTAAGTATGGGGAGGAATAACACTGGATATATTATGTGCTGTAAATGTGTAACTGAAACAGATAAAACAACTAGGAAATAAAACATGAACCTGCTGCTTAAAAGAATTGGTTAGAATGTTTGAGGAATGTTTAACAATTTAATTTTTTTAGTGATTCTAAGAGGTTTTTCTGAATTTTTCTAATAAATATGCATAGATAATGCAAAATTTAGCATTTTATATACAAGCCTGGAATTAATTAGTACAAAATTCCTCCAATAAAAATAGATTTCTTTTATTCTCCAGGCACAAAAGCTGCCAATTCTTTTGAAATATCCACGATTACCAAGAAAAATTGTATATATTATGAGACAAGTCTAATAGATCATAGTGTTAGTCACTTAAACCTGCAGGAAACACATTTATTAGGGCTTAATCTGTAGCATTAAGTAATCATAGGTAATTTGCTAATTAAGCATAAATCATTGTCGATCATGATGTCTAAAAAGCAATATGTGCTCACTGTGCTCTTTCAGTGTTGGCTGCAGAGAGAGCAGGTGAAACAGAAGTTCTAGGGGTGTGTGGGTTCACAGTGAAGCCACTTGGGAGCAAGCTGCAGAGTCAGTCATTGGCCCAGGCACCAATCTGCTTAATTTTGGGAGAGTTTCTCAGCCTGCAGAGAGGCTGGGCCCCAGGGCAAGATGTGGGGTCAGGCTCACAGCCTGTTCAGGGGGAATGTGCAGTGGTGGCAGCTGTGGGTGCACTGAATCACACAGGGCTGCTCCTGCACCGTGGCCAACACAGCTCGTTGTAGCTGCTGCACTGGGGTGTGATGTCTGTCTGTGCTGGGGGTGGGCACAGCACAGCCCACCTGCAGTGTGCCCCATCAACAGCCAAGCTCTGCTGGTCATTGTCACTTTATCAGTGTGACACTGGGCTCTTGGCCATGTGTTATGGGCTGGGGGAGAAGGTGCAGTTATGAACATAAAAATAAAAGATAAATGCTGAAAAACCCCCCTGGAGCCAGGGACTCACAGCTGGCCTCATGTGCAACCTGTTGTATTAGTTCATCAGCCCTACAGGACACAGGACAGAGCAGGGACACAGCAGAGCCCCTTGCAGGCAGGAGTTTTTGTGCCTCACACCTCATTCTGCATTATAAAGTCATTATTTCATTATTGGAAGGCACCGTTCCTAGAAGGCTTGGGCCTCATTTTCATTAGATTTTTGGCTATAAATAACCTGTGTGTTAATGAAGTAATATATGTCTTAATAAGTGTTTTTCTTTGGAGGCATACTGAGCTCTGGTCTCCCTGGACTTCTGCATTTTATAAGGAAGAAGAGATTTCAATTTGAGTATGAAGAAAGGTTTACAGGAGCAAGTAACTGGGCAACACTAAGCACTAAGTGGCAGTGTGAGCTAAGGACAAAATGCTTTGACCAGTGTGTCTTTTTTGACAGCCTTATTGGCATGAGTTGGATCCTATTTGACAGCTGTCAGGGACAGTGGAACAGGGAAAAGCCTTAAAATTCTGCTTGGGAACAAGCGGAAATCTTCAAGAAGGACAATATATGAATATCTCGCCGCTGGCCCATCCTGAAGGATGGAGATTGGCATTTATATAATGGCATTCAACAACACCCTGAGCAATGTTTGAGTTCTGTCCTTCAGGCATTTTATAAAATCAGAGGACCATAGAATTTTTAAGTAGGAAAAGATCTCTAAGATGATAAAGTCCAGCAGTCCACAGCACTGCCAATCCCACCACCAAACCATGTCTGCAGGTGCCACATTTACACATCTCTTCAATACTTCCAGGAATGGTGACTCAATCACTGCTTTGAGCAGCCTGTTTCAGTGCTTGTCCAACCTTTCAGTGATGATTTTTTTTCCCTAATATCTAATCGAAACCTCCTCTTTTTGCAACTTGAGGCTGTTTCCTCTTGTCTTGTTACTTGGGAAGAGAGACTGACCCCCACTGGCTGCTCCTTTTTGTCAGGGAGATTTAGAGGGCAATAAGGTCCCCCTGAGTCTCCTTTTTGCCAGGCAGAATACCCCCAGCTCTCTCAGTCACTCCTCAGAAAACCTGGGCTCCAGCCCCTTCCCCAGCTCTGTTGCCCCTCTCTGGACACACTCCAGCACCTCAATGTTTGTCTTGTAGTGAAGGGCCCAGTGCTGATCACAGGATCTGAAGTGTGGCCTCACCAGTGCCCAGCACCTGGGATGGTCACTGCCCTGGTCCTTTAGTTCACCAGATCCTCTTTCCAGCCCTTCTTGGAGATGGGCACAACACTTTCCAACCCCTACTCAGCTGGGACCTCCTTGGTTAGCCAGGGTTGCTGGTAATTGAAGGACAGCTCAGCTGCCAGCTCCCTCAGGACCCATGGGTGGATTCCGTGCAAGTCATTCTTCTGATGGCATTTTGATTTCATTCTTGTTTGTTTTAATACACTCTGAATTCAATTCTCAATTGCACTAAAGTATTTTCCTCTTCTTTGACAGCATGTCAGAGGCTACAAAGCATGATTGTATTAAGTGCTCTTAGTACTGTCAGAATGACATGAAATGTCTTAGGTTGAGTGAGGAGAAGGTCTTTTCTTGGGGGCAATTTGGTGCTCAGGATTCCACAGAAATAAAGTCTGCTGAAATAAATGTTTCTTTTCAATAGTGTCTGGAAAATAAATATCTAGTGTGCTCATTCGACTGTGGCTATAATTCACATTTAATTCTCCCACCAGATCCGGGGAATCGGAGACAGAGACCAAAAAGACTATTACGTTATCTGCAGTCTTTCATCTCCAATCTCTTCATTGACTAATAGCAGGATTAAAATCAGTCTCTTACTCCTCCTCTCTTTATTTCCTACAGTCTTATTAAATCTTTCTGATGGCTTTAAGCAGAAAGAATAGTTTTTTTTTAATAAAAGGACGGATTCACAGTTAGAAACTATAACACTATGTAACGTTAAAAATAGATACAGACCCCTGAGTCAGTCTTGTTTCTGGTTCAAAACTGTGCTTCTACTCCTGCATCTTTCAGAAGAAACACTTGGTTTAGCCTGGTAGGGGTGTAATATATTGACATCAGTAGCATGAGCATAACTGAGATGAATTTAATCCTGCTCCTTATACCACTTCTTTCTTCAATCTATATTTCACTTGAGAAACTTGATTTGGTGTCAGGCAGTGTTGCATGTGGTTAGAGGTTCTGGCATTTTATTGCTCCTGCCTAGATGATATTACTAATGTTTCAAGGAGGGCTGTAAGGCATGAAAGCAAGACATAAATCTCTAAAAGTAGCCTAGGTGCTGTAAAAAAAAAAAAAAATACCAACCATTTGAATGTCCTGCAATGATGTTAGAAAATAACTTGACTAACTGACTGCTAATTCTGCTGATTGAAAATGGGATCAGATGCATATTAGCCGGATGAAATCTAACAGGCAAGTTACCTCCTTGTTCTTACAGTTGTGCAATGCAACAAGGGAAAAATAGGAGGAAGAAACACATGCCTAGTTTTTTGAGTTGACACTGGGCTATCACTTGGAGTTGGCCAAAAGACAGATTTCCCATGCTGTAAAACAACTTTTTTTAATTGTATTTTGTGTCAGTTTGAATCAGACTGCTACTAAATATTTTGACACTTCCTATGAACTGGATATCCTGGCAAAATATCATTCTGTAAATGCTGAAACATGTCATGGTAAATTTACTCCCCTTGGCCCACACTGCTTTCAGGCGAAAAGTGTTTCTCTTTCTCAGCACCAGCACTGCTGACACAAGTGAAGCAGGCAGGAGTAGCTGGGGGCTGATGATCCAGTGCTTGTTCCAGGGAATGTGCTGTGAGCCGTGGCAGCTCCTGGGTATCAGCCAGGCAGGTGCTGAGGCAGTGCCACTGCTGGCTGAGCCAGCTCCGTCTCCTCCGAGCTTCCCTTCCTGCCGTGTTTATCACTTGGCTGCTTTTGCTGGCTCTGCTCTTTGCCTCTCTGTCATCCAGGGCCCTGTTTTGAGGTAAGGGGTCCTGGGTTGCTGATTGTAGGCCCATCCTCTGCATGCACAGGTGTCACCTTGGCTTGCAGTGGTCCTTGGCTCCTGGGGCCTGCCTGCACTGAGCAAGCACCTTTGCACTTCATTGCAGCCTAGGTCTCACCACTGCATCTTTTCTTGGGGTCGTTTAAAGTCAATCAAACCTGATTTGAAAAAGGCATTTTTTCATTGATAGAGAGTATTTTAGATGGAATTTTTTTCTACAGAATTTTCTGTCTACCTTGTGTGCCATTTCTAGCAGTTGTGTTAGATCAGCATTACTTTCAAACCTACCCTACTTTTGGGAAACTTTCTTTCCCATGGACCTTGTTCCTTGAAATCTCATCTCATGTCAGCCTCAAGTTCATCTTTTGTGCTTTGTGTTGTTCATTCACACGTTTCCACTGACATTTTAGACTCTGTCAAGAGTGAAGGGTTGTGGAACATGCAGTTGTTTTCCTTAATGTAGGTGCTGCCCTGACCATGCTGGTGACCTGCAGAGTCTGATTCCCATGGTATTATAATCTCAATTTATGCCCAATTGTATTATGCAGTCTGGCCCATGCAGCTGAAGCTAAAGGGAAGGTCAGGAGCTGTAGCCCTGCAACTGAGACTAAAATATCTGACAGGCAGGTGCTGCACTTCACTTTGACTGGTTCAAGGCAGAGAGACTACTTCCTTACTTTCCTGAACATGCTTGCCCAGCTAGCTTTAAAAAAAGATAAATTACAAACCAAAATCAAACCCTAAACCAATAAAAAGACCCAGAAAACATCCTGAAGTGATGCTTGCTTACTTTTGGCTCATGCAATGTTAATTACTTTGGTTATTTTGGAATATAAAAGTTATGCTCTTCAGTCTTTGCTGAGAAACATCCTGCCAATGACAAAATGCAGAGAAACTGTTCACTGGTTGGCAAATAATGGCAGGTTCACTTAAATTCTCGTAAGTTACTGAAGTCTTCCAGTGCCTACCTCAAGTCGTGCTTCAATCCCCAACTGCCACCACACACTGTCAGCTGCCTGGCTTGCAGTGCATGCCAGAGGCACAAAAAACCCCTTTAACTGAAAGGGATTAATGAGATATTATTTTGCAAATTATTCCATTTTCCTTTTTCATTTTGTTATATGTTAGACCATGTTGTCTGACACATTACTAATAGTAAATACTTATGTTTCACTTCTTGTGGCAGTCCTCCTCCTCCCAGGATGAGACATTGATCTTGATAAGGTGACTCAAAATTGCTGTAAATAATGTAAGATTTGAAATAAAAATATTTAATTTACTATAGCATGACACCTCATATTTTGGAAATGATGGCTTTGAGAGCACTGTAAATTACATTAATCAGGGAATAAATATTTCCAGATAAAAAGGGAGATTTTTCCATTTTTGTTTAGCTTGCTACACCTGCTGTGATTGCTGTGCTCTCTGACTTTGCCCTGAAAACTAATTTGCCCAGCAGGTTTGGATGAAAATACTAAAAAATAGTACAAATTGCTATCATCAGTCTGGTAGGACATACCTAAACTTTGGCTCAGGTCTGAAGATAAGAGCAGGAGGCTGCAGAGCCAAGGGGCTTCAGAGCAGATGGATCTAACTTGTCATTTCCAACAAAGATAAGTGCAAGTGCTAAGAAAGGAGAACACTTAAGACTGCTGGACAAGGCTGCCATTAGGTGATAAGATGCAAAGGCCAACCACAGCTATTTTGCTTGTGCTATCTAATGAGCTGTACTCAAAATGGCACAGAGAAAAGGGGAAATTAAATGTATTCAACCAAGACAATGCAGCTGATTGCACACTGAATCTCTGATGTGATGGAAAATGGAGTAGGCTGGAGAATTTCAATTAGTGGGGAGTGGGAAGGTATAGGTGGAAAAGGGAGATGGAGCAAGACCTGAAGACAAAGTCTGTCTTTCCACAAGAGGAAAAAATAAATGATTTGAATGTGGGAGAAGTTTGGGCCCGTGACACACTTGGTATTTTATATGTGGAAGTGCTATTTCATACCATTCCATGCTAGATTTGACCTAAGCTTTTTTTTCCTTTATTATTGGTGAAGTATTTTTAATTTTCTTGCTAGGCTTTAATCCAGCTGTAGCAGTTTTATGGCCAGATATAGAACACTGATGTGGACAGAAAAGTTCAACTAAAGCAGTATCTGTGCATGGGATAGTTTGCTGTGTGTAAGGTTAGCTGTGCCCTCAGGGCATGTTGGAAATCTGGATCACAGAGGGTCAAATATGGGCAGTGTTGAAATGAGTGAGAAGCGGGGCAGTGATTTGGCCTGGCAGGTGATGCACTGGCTGGGAACAAGGAAACTCCTCTCTGCTTTTCATCAGTGCTGTGATGGAACTCAAGAATTCATTGCCCTTTGTGTTACCCTCCCTCTCTCCTTGTTTGGTCTGTTCACATGGCAAGGGAGTGTTCACTGATGCACAACGAAGCCATGGCCTGCAGTGCTGTGGCCCTGTGATCCCACTGGTATAAATAATGCATACAGATTATAGCAGCCCTACCTGCAGCAGGCAGCAAAGACAGGCACTTTTTACAACCCAAAGCATCCTGAGATATCTTCTCTTGGATGGGAAGCTCTTCAGAGCTTCTGGAGTAGGTTGCCCTTAAGGAATAGAAGTGGATCCATATGAATTAAATCATATATGATATGAAGTGGATCCATATGAATTATTTCAGAACCATAATAGGACATTTTAGCTCTGTATCTGCTGCTTTGAACTTGAGCCCAGGGTCATTATATATGGTTCTGTGATAAAATCTCCACAAAGAATGCCACATATAGTATCAATTTGATATCATCGTTGTTCTACCTTGGTGACTTTGCACAGAGAACTGTTGAAACAGGGCTGTCAGTTTTCTTCATGATTAAAAGTAAGGCTGGTAGGAGTGTGAGTCTGTGTATGCACACATGTATGTATATACACATGTTTATTTGTCCAAGGCAGAAATCTCATGGGCCAAGAAATTCAGAGAGTAAAACCTTACCCATGTCAGCTGGCCCAGCAGTCAAGCTGGGAAATCACCCTGTCTTACCTAATACTTTTCAGAGCCCTGTTTGGTTACATCTGTTGGAAACTCTTGCAATTGCAGGGAAGGGAAAGGGAAGAAATGGCAATTCCATTTTACATTTTAGTTTCCACAAAGGGTCAAGGGCCATTTTCAGGGTGCCTGCACCTTCAGTGCCTTCAGGAGTTTGTGCTTCAGTCTCTGGGCTGGTTCTTCAGCAGCTGGAGATGTAAACATTCAGCAGTCAATAATTCAATTTAACTTTGTGGGGCTGCATAACTTGGAGATTCGGAGACAACTTGGCTGCCATTAAAGGGAAACACTGACTTTTAAATATACATTCATTCCATCAAAAGGCTGGAGGAACTTTTTAATATTTATGGTGCAATAATTGATCTTTTACCACTGTCAAAAGCTGTTAAAGAACTATCAGCTTGCTGTTTCAGCACCATATGTTCTGCACAAGTTTCTCACCATGTGTCTTTCCTGCACTTTAGATGAAGAACATTTGTTGGATTATCAAAACAGACAATTACTTTTTCAAACTATGGTGCCTGTATAGATGTGTGGGACTTCATCATAAACCCTCATTTGTATCATCCCTGGAGTAGGGAGAGGTCTGGGGGAAGTACTGTTGGGTCTTTATTTAGAAGTGTGGTAATATTATTTCATCAGAAAAAAATTGAATTTGGATTCTCTGTAATGTTGGCTACAATACCTTAAGGCAGTGCTGTAGTGATGGTGCTGAACTGTGGCCTGAGGGCAAAGCCAACACTCTTTGCAGTGGCTTGTTCCTCTCATTTAGCTCCATGGTCACTGCTTCAGTCTTGATCTTGCATGTTGTTCCCACACCTTCTGGAGTTTTACCTTCTTCTTCCTATTATAAAGTGTTGTGTGATGGTGGGAGCTTCTGGGGGCCCATGGGGCAGGAAGGAACAAGGTTTTCACAGGCCACTGAATCCACCTGAAATAAACCCTTTACTTCTTGTCCGAGTTGCTGCATGCAGACTGATACCCAGATTAAGGGATAAATAAGAAAAATTATGTGCTAGGTTAAGTCTTCAGCTGTTTGCTCTTCTGTATAGCTCAGGCATTAGGCTTAATTTGGCCAGTCAGAAGTCTCCTCTGGTGAGCAGAACTCACATGTGGCACATCATCTACAGAAGTTCAGTGGGGAGAGAGTTTGTGCTCTGCCGGTCTCAGCCTAGGAATAGGTGGAGCATGTTGGTGTCTGCATTGCATTTTTGCCTTCTAAAAAAGTGAGAGAGAAAAGAGTGAGAAAGAAGAAATAGTGGAGAGGGAAGAAGAGTTAATTAAAATAAATTTCTATTTATTTTATTGTACATGAAGTTCTAGAGAAAGAGGGAATGAGTTTCTGTAGATCATTAAGATCCTGCCTAAAGGGTCAACCATACTGTAGTCAGGAAAGTGAGGAATAAACTGAGCATTTAGTGAGTCTTGTCTGGTCATAAAATAATCATGGTCTTTCTAGAGACCCTAAAGTATTGAAGAATTACAGGACTCTTTCAGTTGTGGCCCTATGCCATACCTCACCTGAGAGTTTGGGCTGTGTCCATCTTTTGAAGGACAGTTATTTGCCTCTGACTGTGACTTGTGAACTCTGGAGCAGAAGAAAAAGGCCTGTGGATTTTCAGAGCACTCAACACCAGCAGAGTCCTTGCAAGATTTAGGCCAGGACATAGTTTGTTGTGGCTCTTCATAGACTAAGACCAGATGAATCTATTAGGGATGGTTAATTGGATTCCTCCCTCAAAGAAAGCTGGGAGGTGGGAGGAACTCAGGTCCTTTTATCTGAGTGGTTTGGTCCCCTTCTTGTTTCAAGCTCCTGTGAAAAATCCCTGCCATAACGTTTCAGAGGGAGGATACTGTGCCAACCTTACCTCTTGCTTCCTTGCTCTGCTGCAGATATCGTTGTGCCTTATTATGAGACAATCTTTGAAGATTGTGGAGCTTTTACAAATCTGCTCGTTCTCCACAGGGAAGAAGAGAAGTTCCAATGGGTGGTAGTGTCTGCCCCGGCAGCTCCATCAAATTCAGAGCTCTCCTTTTAGGTGAAATTGCAGCCCTCCTTCATTTTGCTGATCTTTCATCAGGTTTTCTTACTCTCTCTAACCTCTCAGCAACCCATTCTCTCAGAGAGCATCTAAGAGCATTTACAGACCTCCTGTAACTCAGCAGTGCCTTTGAAGAGTAGGATGTTAAACTGTGATTTTTTTCCCTGCTGTTTTTCCTCTTAACCTTCCTCTCTGATTTTAGCCGTGTTCTCTGCATGCTGGTTTTCTCTTATGCACAGCCAGCTGTCAGAGGCAAGAGACACTTTGGAATCAGCTTGGAGGTAGAAGTTAGTTAGGATAAGCTTCTTGACAACAGTGTGCTGACTGATTTTTCAAAGTCATATTTTGCTGTGAGGACTCTTTTGAACTAAATTAAATTATCTGAGTGTGAAACAATCTAGCATGATCCTCGATGGATAGCCCAATGCTGTGAGTGATAGAAGAGGTGTAACACTACCCAAAACTGTTGTGTCTATGGTTTTATGTCCACCTGTAATTGGTTGGTGTTTGTTTATATGCAGGAAACCAAAACGAGGCAAAAGCTCTGAGAAAAGGCAAAAGTGCACAAATAGAATGATCCCAGTGCAGTAGTGTTTGTGGGCTGCTTTCTAACACAACTGGCAAGGCCAAAAAAAAGTACAGAAATTCGTGAGGAATTACAATTCATTTTAGTTGAGGTAACACCTGACATGAAGACTGATAGGCTTCAAACTGCAGCATCTGTTTGTCTGGCATAGTGATGTGGTGCTGTAAGCATGGGGCTGGGAGCCAGGACACCTGGTTCTGTACCAGCTTCTCTGCTGCAGCCCTAGGGACATTGCTCACCCTTGTGCTGTTATTTCTCCTCAGGGTCTTGTCTGCATCATCTCCTGACTTCCCCCTGCAGAGGCTTCCCCTGCACCTGACACAGTGGGGCTTTACTTCCTATTAAAAGATTCCTGAAGTTTGGCAATGACATCTGATGCTGAAGAAATGCCACCCTTGAGTCACTTTGATGTGGGGATGAGTCAATTTTGTAGTATTCCACAGGGTCACAGCAAAGCAGTCGGTCCCATCCCTGCTGCAGTGGAAGGAGATGGAAACCAGAATGTTGTCAGGCACCACATGGTGGATCTAGTGGCCTGCTTTTGACAAATGAATAGGTCTTAAGAATTCTTACAGGTGATTTGATTATTTAGAACCACATCACAATTATGGAAGTCCATCTCCAGAAGGATCTGTGGTGCTTGGTGTGAAGATGGCAGGTTCAGGTCTGACAGACTTCAGGATAGGTTCCCATCTTGGATGCTGAGCTGTTTCCTGTTCCTCATAGCAAAAGGCAGAATCCTGGAGCAACTGCTGTGTAGCTACATCCTGTGTGTAGGGGAAATGTAACTCACACACTCCTGGTTGGTGTCTGGGAGCCTTTCCCACCTGTCTTTAGAGGCTTGTTTTCCTTTTCTCTTTCAGAGAATGGAGATTGAGGACAAAAAGGACTTGGGAAGACAGAAAACTGATCACCACAAATAGTCCAGTCATGCTTTTAATCATGTTTCAGTGAGGCTGAGCTCATGTTAAGGACTTCTCAGACTTATTTGTGGTATGATGTGATTGAAATCCTACAGACAAAGCCAGTGCTCCCTTGATCTTGCTTTCCTTATGCAAGTCCAACACTTTTAATGTCACAGGGAGATCTGGAAACCTGTAAGAAATGCAGGATTGAGCCTTATGTCACCACAAGTCCTTTCTTCTAATAATTTTAAATGTCAGGCAGCTGCATGTTCATGGAGGTAATATATCAATATATGTTTCAATATATAACTATATCACATAGTAATTTTACTGAACATTAGCAGTACCAAGGGGGCACTAACTCTGTGTCCTTTCATTAGCTTTGTTTCCTCATCAGGCTACATATTTTTACTATATTTGAGTATTTTTTCTCCAGAAATGAAGAAAGTTTTGACAAATCTGTGAAAGTGCATTGAAATTAGGAGGTGCTACACAAGAGTCAGAGATCACAAACTTAATCCATTACTAATTAGCTGGCACTTTTGAATAAATTAATTGATTCCATGCCTCATTGATCAGGCAGAGGTGGAGAAGGTTTATCCAATGTAGGCCCCACTGCAGGCACTGCAGACATGAAGGCACTAAATAAACTCAGTTCTTATGGAAATGACCAAGATACATCCTAACTTCCCACCTGGTCATTGATATTTGGAATTGCTGGCTGAAGTCAGTGACTGCTCTTTCAAGGACACAACAGCACAGAGCAAGGCAGAAGCCATGCACTTTTGGCTTTTCTAGGGGCAGAAAAAGGTTTGTGACACTGCCTTGAGCAGGTCATTTTCCTAGGTTATAAATTTGAAAATAAGAATTTTTCTTAACTCGAATTTTCTATATTTTTTCCAGGTACAAAGATGACTATAGTGAGGAAATGTTGTGTTGGATTGACTGTTAATCTGAATTACATTAAGCAATAGGGATCAGCATAGGACAGGAAGAGGGATAGGAGAGGGTTTGCTCCCCAGATCTTCTCTAATTAAAGTTTGCTCCCCTTTTTTCTTTGTATGGCTTAGTAGGGTTGTGTCTTAGATACTTTTACTTTTGTCAAACTTGTAGGAACTCAATATCTTTCCAATTTATTTTTTTCTTTTGAACTTAAATAAAACTGGCCATCAGGTTCAGTAATTCCTGGGTTTGTGTGGACAGAGATCACACAGAGTTCCTGCCTCTTCTTAAGAGATGAGACTTATAAAAAATGTCATGTTTTGTTTCCTGCTCTGAATTAATAATGTTGCTCATAAAATAAAATCTACTTTCTTAGAAGTATTGCTTTAGAATTTAGAGCACATGGCAAGTGTGACTCCCCAAGGCAATTGTTTGCTCTTTATAACATCTTAAATATATGTTCCTAGGTTTGTAATAAAATGAAGCAGAGAATTTACTCTAGACAAGTTATTAGATGATGTGCATAACATAATTACTATGGAAATTGCTATAACCAGTACAGCTAAATATAAAGTTTATTTCTTGCCTTTAGTAATTTACAAATCTTTTTCCCACTAGATTTTATGATTCTGAATTAGAAGAATTAGATTCAGTTGAACAAAAAAACCCCAAACAACAACTCCAAGCCTCTCACCTCAAACCTAATTGTCTGCACTTCTTTAGAAAAAAAGACAGTAACAAAGTGATCCTTTTTTTCTTAAATGAGCTCTGTCATATTTGCTCAGTCTTGTAATATTTTTCAAAACTGCTAATATTGTAAAGTCAGTCTGAGTTTAAAAAAAGAGAAGGCACTGTGCTCTTGTGCCTAAAACATCATATGTAATTAGGAAAAACTAGTGGAAGTTTAAAGAAGTAGAATTTTGGCCCTGTCTCATGCTTCTACCACTGAAAACGTGCATTTTTTTTTTTTGTTTGTTTGTTTGTTTGTTTTTTTCTTAGAGCCCCACCTTTTATCCTGGGCCGAGTTCTTATAATTTGTTTGTTTGGAAAATATGACCAAGATTTGGCACTAGGAACACACTGAGCCCTGGAAAAAGCTGTGGAGTGAATCCCAGGAAGCAAGCTTTTCCCTCACTCGTTTCCCAGAGTGCTACAGCAGGTCTAGTTCCACCCCAGGTCTCTGGAGCCCATGGGAGTGGCACTGATGGGGAGTGTGAATCCAACCCCTGCACTGTACCACTGCAATGAGCAGGTTCACATCCAGTATTAAATTTCTACTGATTGACAAACCCAGTGCATTAATTTTCATCTCTTCAGTGTATACTCAAAGGCTTTCTTGGAACTGATGGGGAATTTATTAAGACTCATAGCTGGCCTTTGTTTTTGCACCTGTATTCTAATTCCTAAAAATATTGGCTTTGTCTGTCAGTTGCAGAAAAGATTGACTTCAAAGGTTGGCAACTGATAAAATCTGTTGTAGAGGGGAGAATTATATTCCTATCATTGCTTTGGGGGATAATTTGAGCTAAAAGTTGTCTGCTTTCTGTTGGGGAGCAACAATCAGATTTATGGTATTTATTTTTGCTCACTGCATCTTTCAGATATCCTGTTTAAAGCCTTCTCTGTTTAGACATCTGGCTTTGTCTCATTAACTTGATGAGTTTTGATGCTCCATTCATCCATTTCTCCCACAAAGAGCTCTGTGTCTCATTTTCCTGCTGTCTCCTATTCATAGGATATATCTTTACCTTCAAATTCTATTTCTTCTTACCTTAAATCTCACATGAAAATTAATTTAGGACTGCCCACAGTAAGAAAGTAACAACAATCTTTGTCTTAGCTCTGCCTTTAATTTCCTCCTTTTTTTTTTTTTTTGTTTTGGACTAGATCCTCAACAGAGGAACTACAAAGATGGAATTGTTACTGTGTGGAATGGGAGAGAGGGAATGGGGGAGACACAAAAAGACACTGAAAGGGTGCAAAGGGCCAAGCTGAGATGCTGCAGGTGATGATGGAGGTAAGGATACCTAGGGGGTGTAGCAGAGGCAGACATGTGCCAGCCACTCATCCTGCTGTGTCCTGAGGCACAGAGTTTGGAGTGCCCTGGCTTTGCACAGGAGATGTTCCTCTAGAGATGAACATCCACCTCTAGACACAAAGGCCGAGACTCCAAGGTCTGTCTGTGGACTCCACAAGATGTGCTGTTTTAACTGAGCCCTTTGTGCCAAGTCAGACCCAGAAGTCTCCTCCTTTTTGATTTTTATTGATGTTAAGTCATGCCAAAGGGGATGTAAATGACATCAAGAAAAGCTCTGGGCTGAATTCTTCCGATGGCCTATCACTGCTAACTGATAAATCTATTACATAAGCAGGAAAGCCCTGCAGGACAGAGGATGCTCAATGAAATTTGTACAGATAATCCATAAAGGCTGTCCTGCTGGGAAACAGAACACAAAACACTGCTGCTTTGGCAGTGAAAGATCTGAGAAGAGCACACTAAATCCTGTAATTAAATGACTTTTAGTGTTCCTAAATGTTATGTTTCATCTTGACTTCTTAAATATAGTTAACTAGGAGCTAATTAAAAAAAGCCTCCTGCTTTCTTACATTGTGTCTGTCTGGTACTGACTGTAGAGAGTTTATCTATTCACAGAACACCATGTCACTCCCCTGTTTAAGAAAAAAATTGATTGCTGTTCTAATACTTATTGAACACCTATAACAGATGTTTAAATCTCTACAAGCTTGAGATAATTAAAATAATAAATCTCTCCCCATTTGACAAGACTGTTAGCATAAATCAAAGATAAATAATCTAGTGGAGCCATGAGACATCATTCTGCCAAACATATTGTGATCATGTTCTCATGGAAATTTCAAGCCTGGTTCTACCATCCTTTATTTAGGCAATGCTCCCATCAGATGTTGCTGTCATGAACAGGGCAGTGCTCAGTGAAGATGCCAGGATCAGGGCTCAGGACAGTACAACAGCAAGGACCTCGAGCCCCTGGCCTTCCCCCACAGGAATGAGGTCTCAGCACTCAGCTGCCCTTGCCCATATCTTCAAGAACTGGACACAGATCTCTTTTATCCTTTTCTTAGAGTTTGTTTTGCTTCAGTGAATTAATTGTAGGAGTATGTGGGCACCTGCATTTGCACTTTGCAGTGCTTGGCTGCCTCACAGGCTGGGAAATGTCAGCTTACCTGGCCCAGGGGCAGAGATGTGAGAAGGGACTCAGCTTCCATCTCCCTTCCTTCCTTCCTTTGCAGCAACAATCATCCACCTCCTGTTTCATCAGCAAGAGCTCCTGTGGTCTCCAGCCCTCTGGGAGGGGGCTGGCACAGCCCCAAGCTGTGGTGCTGTGCAGAAGAATTCAGGACTCACTGAGTCCAAGAGGAAGAGGTTATGCTCCCAAATCTCGGTGTCTCAGGACAGGGCAGTTGTGTGTCCTGACCCAAGGCTTTTGCATCACTGACTATTTTGTGACCAATGTCTGAATGGTCCTTGAAACACAGACTGAAACCATCTCTTGCTTCTCTCAGCTGAGTACCTGAAGGAGACTTCAAGCCAAGGGGTACTACAAAGATTCTGAAAGTTCTTGATTGTGGTGAGAATGTTGTATCTCCATGCTATCCAGTACTCTGGAAATTACTTTTATCTGAAAGGAGCTAGGTGCCAAGATCAGCAAAAAAATACCAGTAGATTTTCCATGGCCTTGGATAAATTGTAGGGGTGACTCTGACATGGTCTGGGTGTGCTTTGCTGGCTTTGGGGTAGCAGCAGTGGAGTGGTGCACCGTGGTTTATTCCCCAGTGCCATTACCAGAGGGTTACCAATCACTGTCATTGCACAATGAAATCAGTGGATCATCCTGCTGGGCACTGGCAGTGAAAGCACAGGTGAGACAGAACACTGCAAAGGCAGGAAGACACTATTTGGCACATCTGTGTACGTGGAGAGGAGTTCCCTGGTTGTTTCTCTACCCAGGGTCTTGGAAGTAGTTGGTTTCAAAAATTTTGTCTGAAGACAGCAGGGTAATATAAATTATTCTCCCATCCACCCAACCCCTGACTATTGAGCACATTTAACACAGCTGACAAGGGCCGGGAGAAGTGGACATGAAAAATGAAGAGTAATATTCATCTAAGAGGAAACTATAAAACTGCATCACTGTATTTTATAAAAGAGCTACAGGACTAGAGGCCTGGATTCAAATAACAGGACTCACGTGACAATAACTAGACAAGGAAACACAAAAAACCCCCAGCATCCAAAGAAAAATCAGTGTTTGTTTTCATCTTGCAACAGTGGTAACCTTGTGATTAGTTGTGGCATTCCCTTGTTTTCAGAGTAATGAGTATGTAACACTGTATTTTGTATATAATTTCTGGGCACCATGTCAACTCCTTAAGATCACTTGAAAGGGAGATCAGTGGGAAGGGTGCCACGGCAGTGGCTGGAAAATAACTTTGCAAGTCTTTCTCATTTTCCCTCTCCTTCAGCCTTCACACGCTCCCCCAGGAGTCCTGGCTGGCAGAGGAGGCAATGCCAGCCTGAGTGGTGTGAGGTGCTCACCTCAGAGCTGCAGCTGGCCACGTCCTTGTGCTCAGCCCCTGGCAGCATCTCTGTGGTCCTGTGGCTCTTTGCTTTCCTGTGGTATTTGTGCTTTCAAGTGCTCTAGTACCTCTGCAACCTGTGGTTTGTTTTTTTTCCCCTTCTACTCTAGCTCTGTTAGCAAAGGAATCCTACCAGCCTTTTGTTCATCACATTTTTTCTCCTTCCATGGCAAATATTTATAAGTAAACCAATCAGTCATTGTCAAGGGAACTCTAATGGTGTGTTCCTATGTGGATAATTATTACTTCCTTGTCAGCAAAAGGTTAGAAATTTTTTCTTTTGGGAAAATGCAGTAGAGACTCTTTTCCTGGCAGGCAAATATTGTACAGATGTTTTTCTCTGGATAATGCAGCTGAAAAGCTCCTTGTAGGATTACTTGACATAAATGCTTCTGTTAGGCTGATTTCTGTGTCACTGAAAGGCTGTTGACTTTTTTTCCTAGAAGGAAAAAGAGCTTTCTATGGTTTCTTCCTACTGGGAAAACATTTTTCAGGCACCTGGTTCTGTCAGGAAAATACAAATAAAACCACCTTTTTTTTTTGTTTTTTTTGTTTTCTTTTAAATGCATTGGAGCCTTGGTTCAGAAAAGCTGTTAAATACATGATTAAATCTTTGTTAACAGGGACAGATCCTTGACTGCTCATCTCTTTGAGTAGCTCCTCATCAAGGACTGCTCACCTAACCAGGCTCTTCAGAGCTGCAAGTACAAGCTTATAAGTGGGGTGGAATGATTTGCTGCCAAAGCCCTGGTTCAGCTGACACTGGCAGCACTTCCAGCTGGCTTGGCTGGATGGACTTTTTCCTGGAAGCAGCTGTCTTGCATTGAGTCATCCCAGGCAAGTTATCTGACAGAAACATAGAATCACAGAGTGATCCAGAGGTGCCACACCTGGGCTTCTTTCAAATCTCTCCAGGGATGGCAACTGGACCACTGCCCTGGGCAGCCTGTGCCAGTGCTTCACCGCCCTTTCAGCAAAGAAATCTTTTCCTGCTATCCAACCTAAACCTCTCCTGGCACAACTTGAGGCCATTTTCTCCTCTGCTGTTGCTTGTTACTTGGGAGAACAGCTGGACCCACAGCTGGCTACAAACTTTCAGGGAATTGTAGAGAGAGATAAGGATGGCTGACAGGTGTTACCTTGTGTCAGGTACTGGTGGCAGGCAGGCAAAGAGGGGCCCAGGAAAGTCCAAGGCATTGTGCCTGTGCATGGTGGCTGCTGTCTCTGACACTTGTTTCTTGGCCTGGTTTTGTCTAAATTTGTAGAAATATATTTTAGAAGGTGTGAGGAGTTGTTTTTTTCTTTTTTTAATTCTTCCCTTTTTTTGGCAATGGTGGTGAGGAATGTTTTGGACATTTGAGATACTTTTGACTATGAGCTGTATAAGGAAAGTGTTTGAGAATAAAGAGAAGGCCTTCGCTGCTGACATGAATCAAAGTGTGGTGCATGATGTGTGTACAGGAGAAAGAGAATGACACACTCTGGAAAATTATTGCTTTTCACCCCCTTAATTACTGCAGCTCTGAGGTCTAGGCTGATGTCTAAGTGCTGTTTCTCAGCTGCTTTATGTCCAAGGCAGAGTAATATGGTTCTGAGAATTAAGAGGAAGTGGCAAATGATTTGTAGTTCAGATAGGCCTAATTTGGTCTCATTCCTTTCTGTCAGTCTGTCCCCTGGCATCTCAGTGCTCCCAGCAGAGCTGAGCAGCAGGGGCTGCTCTGGGGAGACTTCTGCCCAGCTGGACTCACCAAACTTGACCTTGATCTTTGGGGTAGGACAAAATCTTGGGTGTGACTTTGTGAAAACTGCAGTCAGAGGTGCTCTGCTGCTGTCACATCCTGGTGCCCAGCAAAGGCAGGGGCTGCCCAGAGGAAAGTTAAAACTTGCTGCTTGCTCTCTTCACCGTGGAGAAAGAACAAGGTGATGAAATTGGGCAAATGTTTAAGCCAGTGGAGCTCACCTGGGGCAAAAGTAGCACTCCCACAAGCTGAGCAATTCCCTGGAAAAGCAGACAAAACTATGGCTTGTTTAACAGAATTGGACCCTCATGTAATGAACATATTTCTCTGTCCCCCCATACCACTTTTTGTTACTTGATTCAGAGCGGGCGAGAAAGTGCTGGAATGGTGATCTTTGAGCTGAACCACGAGCAGGGGTGAAGCATGCACAATTAGAGGGCATTTGGCTGAGCAGAGCCTGCAGGATTCCTGAGGCTGCTGAGCACATGCAGTGAAGACAATTACATGCTTGAAAATTAAGTGGAAAAATTAGCCTTTAAAGAAGCAGCACACTAGGGAGAGTGAGGAAGGTTGATGGAGTCATGTTGCTTTCCTATGATTACAACAAAATAAATCCCCAGAGGTGCTGTGCTGCAGGGACTGAGAGGCTGTTGAAGGAAATGCTTTTGAGGGAAAATACGCTGTTGGTGCAAAGCATTAGTATGGCTTTCAGAGTGACCATGAGGTCAGAAGGTAGCATGAGGACACCTGATGGGGAGAGGGATGGGGAAAAATACATTGGAATTCCTGTTTGTGGACTCTTGCTCTATCCCCAAAACTTAGAAGGAGTATAAACTTATTCCAGACCCTTAAGTTCTCCCCCTTCTAAGGGTTCTCCCCTCTGTCTGCCTTTCTCACTAGAAATACCTGCCTGCAGAGCAGTATAAAATTTGTCTATGAATCCCTGACAAATCCCTGACAAAGGAGCATCTCTGCTGGATTAACCTTCCCCAGCCAGCAGTGACATATATGAACTCAAACACATTTGTGTAGTTATAAATGAGTAAAGCTGAACTTGTAGGAGGGAGAAAAATTCCTACTAAATTTCATGAGGAATCCGAAGTAAAATATTTTCCCAGGGTTTAAGCCTTTATTCTGTTGATGGGAAATGTCTGTGTGTCACAACAGCCTAACAGCCTGACATCCTGGCCACCAAACTGCAGGGTCACCTTCCCTTTGCTTGTGTGTGACAGCATCCCTTTTCAGAGCTAAGCTGGCACTTGAAATAAACTTCTTAAAGGCACTTGTAGGTCTTAACTTATTGTTGGAAGAGGCTTTCAGTTTTCACATATTTCTTCCCAGCAGTAGATGGCAGCAATTTTCTTAGTCCTAATCTGATAAGATCTGTGTGTTAATTACTGTAAATGACTATATTTCAAAAGGTAAAGTCTTCAGTTGCCCTTTTCAGCAGACATTATTAACTAAGATATCATCCCTGCTGTCCTCCAGCTAGCCCAGTGCTTGGCAGGAGCAGAGACCAGAGTCTCCCTGGGTGCTCTGTGCTGGAGAGGCAGAGTGGGACCAACCCATCTGCCCCAGGCTCTCAGCCATTGGTGATGTACCAGCAATGGGTTCATCAGCCTCCACCATCTTTGGGGTTATTTGGGGTTATAAAAGAGAGGGGAAATGTGGGCCCCCATCCTCACTTTCATCTGGGAGGGGAAGTGAAAAGCTTGGCAAATAATGAAATGCAAAAATGCTATGGTGAATGACTAGTTAAAGTCTGAAGAAAATGGAAAGAGCAGAGATGATCTGGCTCAGAAATAATCAATCTGTGCATATTGCTGTAAGCTGGATTTTCCCCTTTGTACATGCTGTACATTTATTTCCAGGAAAGGGTCATTAGGCAACTCACCTTTAAATGAAATGTTTGGGATCAGTATCAAGGTTTGCAACAGGAGATAGAAAGTGTGAGAAATAAATTGAACAACATTATTATATGAAGCTATGATATAATGATATCTGTTATGTGAGCATAGAATAATGTTGAAATTGGGGAAGCTTCATCAACTTTGAATGAATAACTGATCTCCAGTGGACAGAGAGAAAACTGATTTTAATGATTATTTTAAACTAACATTTGGTGAAATAAATGTTTAATGCATTTGTTCTACACCAGAATTAACTGCAGTGCCATGTCTTTTTCATAGCTCAAGCACTGCTTCTATTCAGCTGTTTCTCTATCCTTTCCATCTCCCAGAGTCTACAGGAGGCTGGGATTTTAAAAGTTTATTATCCATTTTGAAATGTCTGATAAATATACCCCTTACTACTGCTTTTGATGATGTGTCTGGTAGATTTGGCTGTGTCATGGGAAATGCAAGTGCAAGATGAAGACTCTGACAAATTTATAATGAGGTAATTGTGTTACAACCATATTAAGCCCTGTTCATCTTGAAACACCACAGGAGTTATTATTACCTGTAGTTTTGCAGTCACCTGTGTTCCACTTCTAATTGTGTGTCAGAACCCACCTGCTATTTCATAATTAAGAATATGCCTGTGGTATAAAACAGGCAGGTGAATGAGACTGATGTGCCCCAAATCAGAAAAATAGTTAAAGGACTGGGCATGGGTAAGAGAAGCATCCTTGAATAACCTGGGCATTAAAATCATTGTGAACTGCTGACCTATTTAGGAAGCAAGGTAAAAGTTTTTCCTTAAACATCAAAGAAAATTGGGCATAGGATGTGAGCTTGTTGGAACTGGTAAAAATTCCTTATTCCTTGTTCTTGCCTGCACCTTGGGTAAGTGACTAGTTAATATTCTGCCTTTAATCAAAGACAAATAACCAAGGTCTGACTACTGTCCTTTAATGCCTCAAGGAGCTCCTCCAGCTCTGTTTCTGCTCTTTTCCTCTGCCTGCTTTTGTGCTTCCTTAAGTGTACTCCAAGGGCAAGGGTGCTTGTGGGACTGGTGCTCGTGCACTGGTGAAGATGTTTGTCTCATTTTAAGTGCTCCCTTTTGACCTTGCCCTACTCTCCCTGCTAAAAAGATCATGTACACAACGAGCAGAGCTGCTGTAGAGCCACCTTTATGCCTGTACAGCAAACTCCCTGCCTTTTCCTGTGGTAACAGGGCCATGCCACACACTGTCCCCAGCAGAAATGCAGGCACACAAAGGTGCCTGTTCCCATCCAGGGGCTGTTGCAGACTGTCCAGCACAGAGCTGGGAGGTGAGCAGGAGGCAGCCCCGTGGCACAGGGCAAAAGGGCTGGCTTAGGAGGAGGTGGGTGGGAGAATGCCCAGCAGGAACCCTCTGCCACGTGGGAGGAGAGGGGTGAGCTCAGGCACTGACATGGTTTGTCCTGGCACTCACAGCTGGTGACAGCAGAAAGCAGCAAAGGTTGTGAGCATCAGGTTTTGTGTCCAAGTTAATTAGGTGTTTCAATTTTTACATTATAATTGAGATTTAGATCTTTTATTTATCTGCTTGATGTTTCTGGAGTGTTCTCTCCTTGATGGTACTTAAATTTTCTGGGAACGGGCCATTTAATACCTAATACATTCTCCCCAGGGCCTGGATTGGAGTGGTTTTGGTCAGTGAAATGCTTCATGCTTTCAAATGGTGGCTACATCTGATACAGGGTCTGTGCTCATCCTCTCCACCACTGCTCAGCAGGCAGGCTGCTCCCTGGAGGACTGAGTGTTTCCACCCTCCCACTCCACAGCAGGGGAGTTCCCTGGTCTGTGATGGCCTAATTTGTGACCAGGTGCAGATGCTGTGAAGGGTTTGTTTGTATCTTTATAGCAAACGTTTGACAGGGATCTGTGGCTGCAGGGACCATGTCCCTTTGCAGAGATGAAATGAGGGTGCTCTCCTTGTCAAACACACACCATGCTCTCACTGAGCACAGGCTGCATCTGCTGGCAAGTCAAAAGGTGATGAGTTTGCATTAGACAAGTAAACTTGCAATAGGAATTCTCCCTCTCTAAAATTCCTGCATCCCTCTTGATGCAGTCCTTTGGGAAGGACTGTCCTGTACTACAAGGCCGTGTATCTTACCACAATAGGACTCTGGCTCAGCTGACTCCTCCAGATACCAGCAAGAAATAAATATTAATAACATGGCAGCCTCCCTGCTTACTGTATTCCTGTTTCCAGCCTTCTTATTACTGATCATTTGCAGCTGGAGAAGTGGATACAAAATCATCTTGTTTCAAACAAGGCTATGCTGAAAGTGGAAGGAGGAAAAAAGGGTAACTGAAGTAATTACAGACATAAGGGGGCTTTGATTTGAGACAATATTAGGTAAGATAAAACCATTTAATTCTCAGAGCAGACTAATAAACAAAAGGATGATGGAAGGATGTATAATAATGAATAGCACAGAGAAGGTCAGCAGGGCTGTTCCTCACTGTGTGTTTGCAGAGTTTCAAAGGAATGCCCAATGAAACTCAAAGGTGATGGGCTTGAAATAGATAAATGAGTTATTTTTACGCAGTGCAAAACTTAATCTGTAAATCTCAATTCCACAAGATGCTGTGTTGTTATGAGACACCCTTAAATACAGAGCTGGTGAGTTTTTTACCCACCACTCTTATTAGAGCTATTCAGTTAATTTAAAAGGAATTGAACTTCATCTTTTAGCCAGAAATGAGAGGTGGCTGTGTTTCAGAAGCAAGCAATTTGCTTCAAAAATCTTATAAAACATCAACTGTTGACAATAGCAAGAACAACATTTAACTTTCAGAACTACATGTCTTCCCTTATTTCTTCTACAAGGTGCTAGAAAGGGTAAAGGTGGATGAGGATGAGGCTTGTTGAACCATGTGTTCTGAAATTACTGTGCAGGCACAGAAATACTGAATTCACAATTGAGTTTTATACTTTCCTTGGAATCAACTATCTTGAGAAAGCAAACTCCCTGTTTTGTTATGATATAGCAAGTGTTTTACTCATTTTATCAGAGGAGATTTTGCCTAACTAAACCTTGTTCCTAAATCTTCATTCTGGGGGTCAGAACCATTAACACATCTGGTGAATTTTTCCCTGGAGTGTTTGGTACGAAATTATTTCCAGTCACACAATGTCTTCGTGGCTGAGAGAATGCAAACAATGATCCAGTGATACTCACTGCAAACTAGCAGTTTATTTAACTTCATCCCATTAATACAATTAAATCTGAGGTGATGATCACTGCACAGCTTTACAGGAATACCTGGGCACTTGGTAAGGCAAAATTTTTTTTTCTCAGACAGGTTTTGGATGAATGCAATAAAAGAGAATCCTTTCTGTCTCTGGAGATTTCTGGTGCAGTCACTTAAACCAGTAAAGAACTTGGTCCCCTGGCTTATTTTGAGTGAGGAATCTAACTGCAATACTAGAGGAGTACTTACTTCTAAAGCTGTTATAGAGATAAATTCTGGTCAATGAGATGCCTTCAGTCCCATAGAGACCTCTGAATGGAAAGCTGTTTTTATCTTTTTAGGTTTTTACTTTCTTTTGTAAGGGGGAGATAGTCCCACAGGTCTTAGGAAAGGAAAATGACCAGATGAAGAGGAAGAAGATAAAATGTCAGATATCTCAACCAGTCCTTCTCAGTACTGAACGTGGGCATCTATTGAATACAGAAGGTGACAGAAATAACTCTGATGTTTGTTTTACAAAGAGCCAATTTACACAGGGTAGGAGCCAGGAAGTTCAATGTGCTGGCATTGTTGGCCATTTTAATTTTCAAATGCATTTTGAACATTGGGCTCACTTACATTCTTACTAAATACAAATTAAGTCAATTCAAAGGACTTGGGTTTGTACCTAATTATTAAAATCACTGAATTGGAAACCCCTTTTCACTCCCAGTTTTGAACCTTTTGCTACACATGAGTCATGTCACCCACAGAAGCCATCCCACAGAGCACTCATCTAATCCATCTGGTAGTGCAAATAGTGGAGGGACTCAAAATAACAAGAAGATTGTTTACCTTTCTGAATGGGACATGAAATGACTTTCTTGCCTCTTTACAGCAGCTCAAACATTTACACAAACTTGTTAAGCTGCTTAGAGAGAGGATTATTTGTGCAGGTAATGCTTCTTTCAGCAAGTTAAGCTGCAAGGAAAGCAGATGCTTGACTTCACAAAATTTGGGGGATTCTGCAGAAATTGCCTCTGGGAGAAATTTAAATAAATTAATGGAGAGCTTCTGCTTTCCTTCCTTCTCTGTCTTTATTTCAGGCAAGTTATTCCCTCGCTACAAAGATGGGTCTGTGCAATACTCACAAGGAAGTTTTTTAATTATGGAAAGCTCCACCAGGTAAATGTTATTTACAGACGGCTAAAAAACTTTGTAATACACTAATTTGCCAAGAATAACTTCCCTCATTTCACAATTGGTGGAGAAGTGTTTCTCAGTCGTCATTAAGGTAAGATGCAGATTGTATTCTCCTGCATATTTTCACCCATTTTGACTGTTATCTTTCTTTGTGTTTTTTAATTGTAACCCTGCAGGCACTGTGCACATAATTGAAGTAACCAATCTGTTTGTTTATCTGTATTTTCCATTAATTAGATATGTGCAATCTAAATTTCCTGCTGCAAAACATGAGGTGACATATTAAGGAACCAAATCTGCTTTTGCTCACCAGGTTGAACTGCCAGTGTTGGAGAAGATATTTCCAGAGCAGGAGCACAGCAGTGTTTGTAGTCTGGGCTGGACAGTGAGAGAAAAAGGAGGGTGAACAAGTGGCTCTGGAAGAGGCTGGAGGAGTGGTCTGAGATCACTCACTCTACCCTTGGGAGTGAGGGTGAGACTTCAGGTGCTGTGGGTTTGCTGCAGGCTGGGTGTTCACATCCAGGGGCACTGGGAGGCTGCAGCACTGTCCCTGTTCAAAGAGAAATGGTGCCCCAGGAATTCCATCTCCTGCTGGGCTGGGCTCACAGCACTGCTGATGTGGCTCCTGGATACTTTCCTGTAGCCAGATTTCCTTTTTCCTACATTGCTCACTGCCGACACAGAGGCTCAAAACTTCACTTTTATAAATAACCAAGGTGCAACCCCTGACCTGACCCACAGCAGCACAAGTAAGACCCAAAGGTACTGCCATTTGTTAGGGCATCTCAGTGGTCCTCTAAATTTTATTTAGAAATGGCCCAGCTCTGCAGTGCTCACACATCCATAACAGGCTAGTGACCAGCTGAAGAACTGAAGAATTTGCCAGTTCCTGGGAAGAAATTGAAGTGATCTTCATGTAACAGGCAAAGGCAAACTGTTTTCAGCCTGCCCACAAATGACCACTAATGAGACAGGGAATAGCCTCACTTCTGGATGTACAGAATGGCAGGTATGTGGAGAATTCCAAAAAAGAATGGGTCAGTAAAAATGAAGCTCTAATGAAAATCTGGAGGCAATCATTAGGGAAAATCTTTGGAATTAAAAGCAACTTATTGCTGTTTTTTGAGGTTCTTCTGACACTTTGTTATGGGTGTACCACATTTTCCTATGTGCTTTGTGAGCTCAGGGCTTGCTGGTTTTTACTCAAAAGGATAAATAAGTGTTTCTTGGAAGCTAATGGCCTCTTTTGCCTGTATATATATATGTATATGCCATAATTGCACTGCAATCCCATAACAGCCTCCCTGATCTCAGGCTGGCCTTGTACACACATTAATGAGTTATCAGGTACTAACTCCCTGCCCAGCCCACACTTTCCCCTCCTGCCTCCCCTCAGTTGCTCAGTCATTTTTCTTTGCTTGTTTCTGGCCTGCAGTGATGGGTGTGTGCCCTTTTCCTCACTTGGAGTCTGGCAGTAAATCATTCGTCTGCTTTTTTTTTCTTTTTTACATTCTGGAGCAGCTGCTCTGATTAGTTTGAAGCAGGATAAAAGACCAATAAATGGGGAAAATCCTGAAGGTAAGTACTTTAATGAGGACTTAATGTCAAGGTACAGTACACATAGAGGATTTTACAGGGACTATTTAAAAACAGTTATCTGCTGTATATTTTAGAGGCAGGACATAATTCAGTCATCTGATTGACTGCCCTTGAACGTTGATTCTTGCTCTATAATTTTTATTTTTCAGAAACCTTGATTTAAGAACTTTTTGAAGGAGTCATATTCTCCATTCATCACCCTTAGAGAATTAGTTCTGCTGCCATAGCTGCACCAGATTTGTGGGGACAATACAGCAGTGGAAGGAATGTTCAGCTCTGTGAGAGGAGCAGTGGAAAAGTTACCCCTGTAAATTGAGGATTGCTTAACAATTGTCTTCCCTCTTCACTGCAGAAAGTGTTATTTCTAATTTTATTTTTTTTTTTTTGTTCTCATTACTCTAGGGAGGACATGATACAGTGATATCTGATCCTTCAGAGATCATGACACTGAGTCCCTCTCTCAGGAATGGGGACATGACACTGACCCCCAGGGTACCCTCAGTAGGAAAAGCATTGGCAGTCTGAAGCACTGAGTCCAAGGATTTAACACAAGGATTTAGGAAGGGTACTGGCTTGAACTGTACTTTAGAAAGCTGTCAGTCAATCTGTCACTTTCAAGTTAGACTGGTGCTTTTGAACAGATATTTCTCACAGCACCTCAATAAGATGGTGCTTCCTGTGACCCTTTTCCTGCCCCTCTTCCCACTTCCCCCCAGGTGCACTCTCTGTGCTAACCCTGTTAGCAGAGTGCAGTGTTTGGCCAGGTCTGTCTTCATGCCTCTGGAGATGTTGTTGGGTTTATTGCATGGGGTGGGTGTTTGAGCAGCTCCTGCAACCTGAGGGCGTATAATGAACGACCTCTATGTGACTCTCTAAGTATGCTGAACCCCCAGAATCCTCCCAGAAAAGCATAATTTTCACTCATTTTTACACCTAATCTGCTTCTACTCCCTCTCTCATGGCCATGAGAGATGCTGTCCAGGTTTTCTTCACCAGGATGCAATCTGTGCTTCACTTTTCAGTTGTTTTTATCATGTTTCCCTCATCCACCATTTCACACTGCTCTTTGACTGTTCTTCCTGTTGTTCCCTAGCTCAGCAAGGAGCTCTGTTTACCAGCTCCTGCCCTTCTCTTAAGTCTTGGGACCTCTCAGAAGGTTTCAGACTGCAGGGTTTACACCTCAAGGAGGGTTTCTTTGGATCCTATGAAGTGCTTGAAGTCAATGCTGGGATTCTTCTATTCAGGCTAAGTCTGCCTCTGATCTGCCCACTCCACAGCTGTGGTTATTTAAATTCCAGGACAACTGACATGTCTGCTCTGCTTGGACAACTGGTGCTGTGCATTGTTTTCCAAATTGTGGAAATTTCCAAATGGGAAGTACAAGAGGTGCCCCTGGCCCTGGGCAGTTCAAGGGAAGCTGCACACTGCAGGTTTGATGGAGGTGGAGGCTGGAGAGCACGAGCAGTGTGTGGAGAAGAGATGTCTGTGTACTTGTCTTCCACCTGTTTTCTGACAAGGAATATTAATACTCAAAACAGAAATTAAGCAAGTAGTTTCAGCATGCATGTTTTGTTTCCTTAAAGACAGGGTATAACTGTAATGTGCTTTGTATTTCCAAGTACTGGCATTTTTACGTAGGTAAAAAATATTCAAGTCTGAAATACACTTACCAGCTTCTTACAGAAACTCAAGCCAATTTTAGAATATTACAATGTTATCACAAGCCAAAAGCATTGGCAATCAAAGGTGTTTTTAAAGCCATTAGCTCCAGTTTCACTGACTCGTTTCAGTTTTTTCTCTTTGACAACACTTGTTGTTTTTGAGGAAAGGAACTCACTGACAGTTTGGAGGGCAGGACTGGCTCAGGCATAGTGAGAAAATCCATAAACCCACTGTTTAGTCTTTGAGTCTGAAATGAAATTATAGCCCTTTATTTCCATAAATGTTTCTCTTCACAGATGTACTGAGAGAGGGTAATTCAGTGCCTTCAAATGTATGGACAACTGAGGATGACAAAGCCTGAAAACAAATGTCCTGAAAAGAGTTTATTACCAGGCATTAAAACAGGTAGGGCTGCAAAAAATATATTTTAGTGTATCTTTGCTTTGTTGACTCATACCAATGTATTGGACTCCTTTTTTTTCTTTTATTTTAATCTCATCTCGTTTATAGGACATGCTCACTGATGCTTAAAGAGACATTGAAACACGGACACCAGAATTGAATTCCTGATGGGCTGAATTGGAGGACCACTCGAACAGGTCATGCTGGAGCAGCCTGCCAGGTGACTGGGTGGATGTGCAGGTGTGCAAGGGCAGAGCACCCTTCTCTTGCCAAACGTATTTCTTGTACGTCCCCCTAGAAAAGCAAAGCAACGTCTTTTCTGCCAAATACTCTGCTGCATAAAAGCTCAAGGATCTTCACCCTCATGGTGAAGTGGGAGTTTGAGAAGGGGTCTTGGCACACGAGCCCCTTTGCCATGGCCTCAGGGGTGTGCTGAGAGGAGCCAGGCAGGCTCCTGCTGCTCCCGGCTCCATCCCTGCACACCTGGAGCTTGGCGGAGCTGCCCCGGCCGGGAGCTGTGCCGGGGGCTCAGCACGGCTCGTTTCACCTGCCTGGCTCCCCGGCACTGCCTGGCAGCCAGCTGGGTGTGCAGGGCCAGGAGGACCCCTGGGAACAGGAAATTCTCCTTTTCTGCCTGGCAGGCCAGCCCTGTGCTTGTGCTTGAGTCAAAACCTGGTTGTCTTCCTGGGAAGGGAAAGAATTGGGCTGTACAATTTAACCTTGACCTTTACATTTTAGTAATGGAGCAGGTCAACTTCAGAAAGAGACACCTGTTCACTATGTGATAGAAGTATGTATGTTTAATATGCAATTTATCTCTCTGTGAACATGGATGTGAAACACTTGAAGTTGATCATTATTATTTTTACCACATATATCTCCCTTGCCCTGAAACTCCATTTCATTTTCATCTGAAACAACATTTTTCTTCTCCTTTTGTCAGCTGACCTGGAAAATTCATGATTCAAGCTATCCCAAAAATGTGTAACTTCTGTCCAGAAAAGTAATTTAGGCTTTTATGCCATCAGTCCAGAATTTCAGATCATTTGTGGTACCCTTCCTTTCACACTTACGATTTGCTCTGTTCTGCAGCCTGAAATATGATAATCTGGGCAGAACAGAAATGCAAAATAGGCCAATTTTTACAACGAGATTTAAAACTTCTGTTGTGTGCTATAAACACAAAGAAGTACAAAAAAAAAAAAAAGTTTATTAATTTCTTCTTTTCTAGAAGCACCAGCAAAAAATGGAGAAAAGAAAAGAAATTTGCAACAGAAAAACATAGATCAACATCAGTATTTGTTGATTTCTAGGTTTTATTTCCTTTTACTTTTCTAAACGTGGATTTTCAAACCATCCACTTGCAGAAATTTGCATTTTATGACAACAAAATGTGATGAGATCATTTTAGGTAACTTACCTCTTTTTCCTCAGTTTGTGGCATCTAAAACCAACCGTGCTTGTCATCATCTCAGTAATTTCTCGTCATTGAAGTCAAAATATAATCTAAGTTTGCACCAAATGAGCTGTTCCAAGATGAGTTTGCCAAACTCTGTATTGCAGTGGGATTTCTGCAATTATGATTAGATACTGTCAGACAAAAATGATCTCTGGAATACCAGTGAATGCAGCATTGACTAGCTTCTCTCAATCTCACAAGCAGCACAATTTACATTTTATCTCAGTATCTCTGTCTCTGCCAATCACAGTTGTGCTGGTAGATCAGCACAATGAAAAGGGGGTGAAGGGAGGAGAAACAAGGAGCTGATGGAGGAATTTTACATTACTAGGTGCTGATGTGCCTTAGGATGTTGTTGGTACTCACCAGAAATCTCAGAACTGCTGAACTGATTGTGTAGCTGCAACCCATCCAGAGGACAGGAATCACCAGTACAAGGGTTTGCACTTGCTAATTATTTTTACTCCTCCCCACCCTTTTTTAGCTGATTATTGGTTCTCCCACCAAAATGTGAAATAAACAGGCAAAGGCAACATTTGTCTTAGTCTTGCCTGAGAAATTCCCAATGGGAAATAGAAGCATATTTTCACTATCTATTAGTGGATTTTACATTTCTGCTCCACAAGCTATTCTGCACATGAAAAAAGGCTCTCCATTGGAGCAGTTTCCCTAGCAAGCTGTTTGCTGGATTAAGGCAAAGTTAGGTTTTGTGTCTGATTTTAATTAATCCCAAACAGTGATTCCTCTTCTGCTGTTGTCCAGTCAAGAGAAACAGGTAAATAGTCAGTATGTTGTATCTTTTACAGAAATATGATGCCTATTGCAGGAAGATGTTACCTATGCTGTAAAGCTGTCATGTTGTTCTTTGGGGAAGGAAATTCTTATTTTCCCATCCACCTACCTATGCAGAGCAGTTACTCTTCTTACACTTTGCACATGCAAAATGCTTAATAATTTTATCTTCAGCTTTCAAGCATAAAAGTGAGAAAGTTACCCTATTCCAAACTTAACTACTTGTGTATGTTGCTGGTATCAAATAAGATTACTGCTTGGAAGATAGTGCATTTATCTTTCACTTGAAATAACCCAGGAGAATGTCAGATGCAAAATGAATTTTGAAATCTTGGCATTTACTGCTGCTTTATACTCTGTGTGTGCAACTTCAGTCAACAGCAGTGACATTATTGTGCGAGTCCCTCCAACTGAAGGGAATTGGCACTCTATTAATAATCCCTCTTTGCAGACCTGAATGGGAAATCTGTTCCTATGCAGCTCTGTGTTTGTCTCCTGAAAAGTGGTGATCAGAATCATGGCTGCTACCAGTTTATCCCTTCCTGTAGCTCCCCCCCATCCAGTGCTATCCAGCACTGGTGTTTTCCTCATCCCCTTCACAACAGGCACTCTCTGCTCTGGCTTTTGTCCCATGGAAACAGGGCCCTGCCAATCCCTCTGGGATGAGCTCCCTTCCGTGCTCTGTGCTGCAGCATCAGCATCTCCCCTCTCATGGCTCAGCACTTCCAGCTCTCCCTGCTCCAGGGGTGTGGGTGCTGCTGGCAGAGCACAGGGCCCTGGGCAGCAGGGCACAGGGGGGCTGGAGATGGTGAAGGAAGCCTGGATGATGTTCTGGAGCCCTGCAGACCTGCAATTTTCACCTGGGCTGGGGCAGGCTGGATGCTTGTGCTCACCTGCAGTGGGGTTGTCTATCAACTTTGATCTATCACTGCTGAAATTAATGGCTGGGAAGAGTTGATGGTGTTTCCAGAGATGGACTTAGTTTTCAGCCTTATTTCTTCTGGCTGAGGGCGTCTTCTAAGCAGGAGCATACACACACACACATAGTTTTCATGTGTGGCCATATTTCCCAAAGATCAGACCTGAATCTGTGCTGCTATATACGAAAAACTAGACATAAAGTCAATAAATGTGACTTTACACAGCTGTAAATCCTCTCATCCTGTCAACTTCCCATTCAGGCAAGAAAGATGTGAGAATTATGTAGACTCAGAGGCAGAGGCTCGTGGCAAGGCTGGGGCTCTCCTGATCAGAGCAGGGAGGTGGCCCCTGCTGGAATCAGCTCTGTTAGTGGAAGGGGTCATAGGGGCAGCTCATGCCCCCTGAACTACCTTGTGCTGCTGGAGACTGCTCACTTTGCACCCCAGCAAGCTGCTCATGTGGAAGCTCTTTAATTTCTGCTGTGTAAAGTCGGACCAAACGTTCCCTGTTTGACTGAAGAGGGGCAGAGTGCAATGCACTCGAGCAGCAGATGCAGCAGATCCATCAGTCCGTGGGAGGCGAGAGGAGAGCAGCAGGGAGAGCAGCCCCAGCTGGTGGCTGTCAGACCAGGGTGTTTGGCTACAAGCTAATTGCAATGGATGTGGGTGAGCCCACACATAGATTGATTGAAATTGATTAGGAAAGTCTACCTGACTCTTTCAAAGCTAACTGAAGTCAGTGGAAAACAATCCTTTTCACTGAATTTTTGACATTGGGTTAAAGCCCTAGAATACCCCATCATGAAATAATTTGGTTAGCAGAAAAAATGGAGAAATTTAGCAAATCAAGGACTGGAGAACTAAATGGGATCTGAAATGATGCATTTGGTTCCTGGCTCTTCACAGACTTACTGCCTGACATTGCTCAAGTTCACTGGTCTTTTTGGTCCTCCCTTCCTAGTATGGACAGATATGACAGTAGGAATAATTTTTCTCTCTCCATTTTTATTGAAGTCAACTCTCTCTTCTTTCAGTGTGTCTACAACACAGTGCACCTGGGAGGTCTTAGCTGGGGTCCCTGACCTGCTTTACCAGACATGACAAGCAACAACTAAAAAGGGGTCAGAAACAAAGGCCAAGGCAGGTCTCTGTACTCCTTTAGTGGTACATCAGAAACAAGAGCAAGGCTTGGTGCATGGCAGGCTGTTCCTACAGTTCCTCTGAAGGCTGATCTCCTCTGCTCTGTATTCAACTCCATGAATACCACATTCCTCTTTGCCTTCCTACTGAGCCCACCTAAAGAGTGGCAGCTGTATAACATACTATTCTTGTCTGTAAACCAGATTATTTTCCACCATAGGCTGAGAAAACAGCAGAATAAGGGAAACAAAGTTACTTTTTAAAAGAAAAAATTGGTCAGTGACATATTCCCCTATTTTTTAATGAATGATATATACATTCATACAGTGGCCATGATAAATGTTTTTTGACTTGGTGTAAAATGTTGAAGAATGTCTACTAATACCACTTTATCTATGCATTTCAAGGTCAAGTATAATTCCAAGATATTGTTAAAGAGCTACTTTACCTGTCTGTATATTTCAAAGTCCATGGACCATTTTATTTCTGGGCTTTAAATCTTTCAATTCAGCTAAAAAGTGACTGTAATAAGTGACTTGATAAATATTTTAAAAAATAACAGTCTTACACTGTAGTCATGCCAGGAGAAGTGAAAGAGTAGCTGAAATGTCAGAGGTTATGAATTGCATAAAAAGTATCAGCATCTTGGTGAAGTCTATGTCACCTGGAGAAGAGAGGTCTCCTGGCAACATTTTTGTCTCTTTCAAATTAGTTAAAAGAATTATACAGGCAGTGAAATGTTTATTGATCTTTGCCACATTCCTGCTTTACAGTTTTGCTTATTTATTGGATATAAGAATGAGTGTGCCTGAGCCCTCCCCATGTCTGGGACTGGGAAAAGTCACCGTGTTTGGTTGTTCTTGGCCTTGCAGGTCAATGTGGCTGAACATTGTCTCCTTGAGCCTACAGAGGCTTTAAAGGATGATTACACTCAGAGAAATGACTAAAAATGCTGCTACTTTTGTAGTCCTTGTATGGTATCTAGTTCAACTTTGCTTTGTTTGTAGGTAACAAGACAATATTTCTAATTGTCAGCTCTGCATATATGATAAATGCCCGAAAGCAGAGCCGAGTGTTCTCTTGACTTTGACATCAATAATTGCAAAGATGCTGAGCTGAGCAGTGTGCAGGGTCTGGCTTTTCTCATCTGCTCTGGCTTGAGGGCAGGATGCTGAGGGGGTGCTAATTCCTCTGGTGAGGGTCTCCTGAGGAAGATGCTTTCCTGTGGCTGGCTGGTGTTTAGGTTTTGAGCTTGTCACTGCTGTGTTGCTCAGTGTTTGCAGCCTCTCGGTGGTCAAGTGCAAGAGCACGCCCTGTGACACAGCACCACTCAGGCCCAGCAGTGGCGCTGTGAAGTCCTGAAGTGCACTTACAGAAATTTGTCCCATGATTTTTCTGCCTGCGTCTCAGTTGCCTGACAAAACTGTGTCCCCTGTGAATCTGAGCAAAATGCAGTAGATTATAGTCTGCACGGAGCTATTCTAAGATATTTAAAAATGAATAAAAAGCAGCACAGGGAAACTAAAAATAACACTACCATTCTGTGGAAAGCATGGATGTACCATGACAGAAGCAGAGTTAGGGAGGAGAAACTTAGCCTGGTCCAATTCAAGGCAGCCTGGTTAAATTGGAGCTAATGACGGTGTGAAATTGTGCAGCGGGTTTGAAAGCGGCTGCTCCGTTCGGCGCACATTCTGTAACCCCTGGGGCGAGCTGTGCCCTGTCCCCCGCAGGGTGCGAGTTGTGCGGGCAGCCCGAGGCCAGGGCGGCACTGCCCGGGGCAGGGCCGGCAGTGCCCGGGAGATGCCCCCGAAGTGTTGGCGTTCACCGGCGAGCCCCGGGGAGCCCCAGCCCTGGCCCCGCTGTGCGCTGGCACCGTGCGCTATCCCCGGCTCGGGGCTGTTGAGCGCCGCCCGTTCCGATCCGCGCCGCGCCGGATCCCCCGGTAAGGCAGCGACCCCTCCGCAGCCCTTTGCTGACGCTCCCTCCGTCCGTCTCTCGGCCGTTTCTTCTGCAGAGATCGGAGCCACGGGCGCGGTCCCTTGAGAGTCCCTTCCCCGTCGGAGCCCGACGGGGCTCTGGGGGCTCCCTGCCGGCCCGGGCGCGGTGCGGGCGGTGCCGCGGGGCGGTCCCGGTGCCGATCCCGGTGCCGGTGCCGGTGCCGATCCCGGGGGAGCCCGGGGCCGCTCGGGGCCGGTCAGNTGGAGCCCTAGAGGGGAGCTGCTGCGGAGGTGAGCCCTGCGCGCGGCGCTTCTCGCGGCAGTTCTGTTTTTTATTATAAAAAAGAAAAGAAGAAAAATTTCCTTCAGAAAAAGAAAAGTTCGTCCCTCCTCGGCGCCGCCGCGCGCGGGACGGGGCTGAGGTGCGGCTACTCCGCGTCCCTGCCGCAGCTCCGAGGCGGGAGCGGAGGGACCGCGGGGTCCCGCTGGTGCCGGGGCGCTCCCGAGGGGCCCCGGGCCGGGACCGCCGCAGCTCCGGCTCCGTCCCGGCGCTGCAGGGCTCGGAGCGGATGCTCGGGGCCGGAGCCGTTCGTAGCGGCTCCGCCGCTCCCCGGATCGAGCCTTGCTGCTGTCGGAGGCGCCGGGAATGTTTTCTGTCACGAGCGGGGGGTCTCGGTTGGTATCGAGGGTCTCTCAGCCTCGCGAACGCGTGTGGGGCTTCCTGGGAAAAGTGTAACTGCCGAGGATTTAAAATAAAAACGTTAGCGCAGTTGCCTTTTGGGATGTTGCAGCTCGGTGGAGTGTGTTGAAGAGCTGCCGGTGCTTTGGAGGCTCGGCTGCTCTGGGGTTCCCTGGTGGGTGCTGAACAGTGGGACTGGAAACCTCTGTTTGCCTCTGAAAGTTTCGTGACAAAAAAGCTGCTCTGGTTTCCTGGGGAGTCTGATGGAAATCTGCTGAAGGACACCGAACATTTCTCGAGTGGCTTGGATTCAGCGGCTGTTTTCAGAGAGCCTGTCCCTGGACTGCTAGGAATCAAAGAATCAAAAGTTTCTGGTGGAAAATGCTGCGGTTTCTCAAAGTTGTAGTAAGGTCTGTGTACTTTTGGCAACTCCCGCGCCTCTTGGGTTAACACCCAAACTTGGGTTTGTACCGTGAGGGAAAGCCCACTGTGGTGCTCCTCGGCAGTGTTTATACTCTCTCTCTTTTTTTTTTTTTAAATCCTGATTATTTAACAAACAGTAACGTATTTTTAGCGTCTGTGTATCGTTTGTGGATGCTAACAATATTACTACCAGAGTGCAGGTAGATCTGAGGCTTTTCAGGGACTTTTTGTGCTGGGGGCAGGCGAGGTGAGCAGCTGCGGGCTCGGGAGCGGGCAGGGCCGTTTCGCGGTGCCCAGGTGCGGTGAGCGTGGCTGTGGCATTCGCGCTCGAGACAGGCACTCGTTGGCCCTAAACGCTCCTGGCCGTGCCAAAAGGGGGAGGCTGATTCTCATCAGGGCTTCGCTTGTGCAGCTGCGTGGCTTTCTGCGGTGTCCGTCAGAGCAGGTGAATGCCTGCCCTGCTTCTGTGCGGTGCGTGGGAAGAGGCTCCCTGCGGAGGCAGGAGCGGGCCAGCCTCGCTGGGGACATGGTCGGGACAGCTCTGCTCGTGCCAGACCCGAGGCGCGAGGTAAGTCTGGGCTGGAAGCTGGCAGCGAGTCCAGCGCTCGCTTTGCAATAGAGGGACTGCCGAGGAGACAGTGGGACACGCAGGGATTTGGGATTTGGGGCTCCCTAAGCCGGCGGGGTGTAGTGCATGTGCGGTGAGCAGCAGAAGTGGAGTTCTGGCAGTTGACCAAGGCACAGGCAGTGGTGCTCAGGAGCCAGCCCGTGATTCAGCGGGGGCTGTGACTGGCCGTGTGCAGGACGGCTTTCTGAGAAATCACTGAGGATTGCATCCTTCAAGGATCTGTCTCTGGGCACAGGAGACCTCTTGCAGTGGGAGGACGGGGGCTTGGGCCGACCTCCCTGCTGAGTGCTTGTGTTGCTAGGCAGCAGCTTGCACCTCCAGCGTGCTCCAGATCCGAGCCTGCGAGGGGAGACCTTCCTCTCCTGAACCAAAGCTTTCTAGCTGGTGGCCAAGGGTAGAAAGCACATATCCTGTGCCTGTGGGGGTGCATGTACTTGCTTGCTCCTGGGTGTTGGGGAGGGGTGGTCAGCTGGGAATGTTCAGGGTTGTTAGCTGATAGCAAGACTTCTTTATACTCACCCTCCTACTTGGGCTGCAGGAGAGAGATGAATCTTTGATTGTTCCATTTGTAAGGCTCAGGAGTTCTCTGCAGAGCAGCTTTTTCCTTTCATGGTACCAGGAAGCTCATAGGAGGTTTGTCTTCAACTTGTTTGGTGATTGATGCTTTAGCAGTTAAATGGGAGGGGAGGGAAAAGGGAGGAAGATTTGCTTGCACAAGGGGTAGGACAGAAGGCCAGGTGTGCCACATTAATGCACTTAGCCAGCTTGAGTCGATTTTAGTGGATGCCACAGAATTGCTGGAGCCTCAGTGCACGAATGGTATCAGCCAGTGTTGTCTGAACTGCTCTGTATCTCACAGAGCAGTGGAAAGCCTTTCAGTTTTCAGAGCTGCCAGTCTGGTAGCTGCACTTTGAAGCAGTGCAGTAGCTGAAGCTGTTGGAAACTAGCTTGGGGGGACTGACCACGCTCCAAAGAGAAGTCAGAACAAAAATGAGCCTGAAAGGGTCAGGAGGGATTCATAGGCTGGTGTGGTGAAGGTGAGCTCAGCAGAAGGGCTGTTCTTGTGGCACAGATCACTTCTGATCAGGCAGGGATTGGTGGTGTGGGAGAAGGAGGAGGAAGATTCCCAGCTGGTTGGAGGCTGGAGGCCTGGGCCTCAGAAGAAGCTGGACTTGGCAGCCTTAACCTGGATGGGGCTGCAGAGGAGTGTGGAAGTGGAGGCAGGTAGGAACACACTTGCTGGTCTCAGGTCTCGTGGGTGTTGTGCTGTGCTGCTGTGGGATAAGCTTGAGGCATGGAGGGTTTAGGGATGTGTGTGTCTGGAGGTGTCAGGCAGCTGCTGGAGGCAGTGTGTGTGTGAGGAGCCCAGCAGAGAGCAGGGAGGAGGGAATGGGGCTGCATGGGAGGCCTGTACCCCTTGGGCTGCTCTGCCTGCTTGGAGAGGACAGGACCATCCAGACTGTCTGGATGGGATACTCCTGTGAGGGGATTTGGTTGGTTTGCCCAGGCAGAGTAATTTTTTCCCATGACTGTTCTCAGCTGTTTCCTGGGGAGAGAAGAATACACGTTAATCACTTAAAGCTGTGGAGAGCAGTGTCTCCTGTGTGGCATTTGGAAGGGAGAAGCTATTCAAAATTTTCTATGCCCTGGGTTGTGATGCCCGTGTGGGACCAGAGGTGGAGGAAAAGTTCCAAGGAGCATGTGCAGCTACTCATCCCTGCTGGCTGAGGTGGGAAGCTGCCAGGGATGGCTGGGGCTGGTGGCCTTGGGCCGTGTGTGTGTCTGAGGGAAAAGGCTGAGGAGTTGTACTCACTGTGAGAAGTACAAATAAAGCATTTATAGTGTATGGACTTTTCCTGCTCTCTGAAACATTCAGGCTTTGAGTAATCTCTCACTTCAAACTGAGGCTCAAGCTGAAAATATCAAGGGATGCTAAATTGTGAACAATTGTTAAACAGCCTTAAAGAGCTGCATGGAAAACCATGTCTGCTCTTCATTTCTAAGCCTTCCTCAAACAATGAGAGTCTGAGCTATTTATCAGGAGCTCTTTTAGTGCTGGAAGGGAAACTGGGCATTTGAAGTGTATCACAAAATAAAGAGGCACTTTAAGAGGCAATTTGCTTTTCAGGATGTCCAACTAAAAATAAATCTTTCTTTAAACAGCCTTGAAAAAAAATCCAAAAAAACAAAGAGAAGAGATCTTGCCCTTGCTGAGAATAAGGAAAATGTTTTTGCCAGCTTTGATGGTGAGGGTTTCCTCTGGCATCTGGTACTAGGTCCAGGTAAACCTCCTTGGAATTGGTGGAGGACTGAGGGATGTGTTATACTCAGTTACTGGTGAGGGAGAGAGACTATGTGTTAGAAACTTCTGGTTTTGGCTAATCCTTTCCAACCCAAAAGAACTACAGAGAGTTCCTTCCACCCCTCTTTTCTTTGTTTTATGTTAATTGACAAAAATGTCTATTTGACAGAGCAATTTCAGGGCACATAAAATAAGTATTTTACTTTTATTTTGGCTGCATCAGAATAAAACTTCATTGTTTTCAAGATTTCCATAAAATATGTCAAAGTAGTATTCTATAAGCAGGTTCTCATGGTTCTCAAATTCTGGGGGGATGTTATTTCTTTGCTTAATTAAATTCTTATTTTCACCCAGACAAATCTGGCAATACATGTGTAAAGTCCAGTCTCTGGTTATGTAAGGGGAAAAAAAATTCCCCATCAAGAATCTGTTTATCACTTTAAGGAACAGAGATGATGCCGAGTTCAGTGAAAGCAACTTGCCTCTGCTGACGGCAAAGTGCCACGTCTGGCTTCTCTGGAACTGTGTTTTCTAAGTGGAAAACTGTAGATGAGTGTTTTATAAGAAACCTGACAGCTGGTGTGTCATCTTTTCCTGTTAATTCTGTCTTCTTTGGGCATTATATATTAGTTAGGGAAGCGTGTGGCCATGGATGAGATCAAGGAATGAAATTCTAAGCACATTGGATGCAGAACTGTATTCTCACAGAGCTTGTTTCATTAATGTGCAGGAGTGAATGTGGACCAGATTTGCCATGAATAGTGCAAATATTGTTGTTTTGTTAATGGTGCAGAGCTGTGAGTGCATGTAGGAGCAGGGATAATGTCAGTGCGGCTGACAGATACAGCTGTAGTCTCTCTGCTGTGTGGTCTTGGAAAGAGGCCTGTTTTAAAGGCTCTGTAAAAGCAGGGAACATTTCAGCATGCAGATGGCAGCCCAGTCTAAAATCTAGTTCTGTTTGTGCTGAGCACCTCTGTAATGAGCCTTGAGGAACCCAAGGGGAATGAGAGAAGTGATGTGGGGGAAAGAGGAGGGATATGCTATCTTTCAGGATTGAGACCTCCCTTTGAACTGTCTCTCTCCATTTTTAATAGCTTTTCTGCAAAAGCTGCTTGGGGAGCAGGGTTAGAATGGGTATGAAAGAAGCAAAGCATCTAATCTTTTGGCTTAATAATGCTCCTGTGTAGGCAGCTGCGAATTGGACAGACTTGCGTATTGATATAAGAGCAGAGAGCAGTGAGTGAAATTGGTGTGGGTGAGAATGGTCTTTTCTCATCTCTTTTAATCTGAAATGTCTTCTCCTTTTGTAGTTGAGGCTCTGTAGAGAGGTCCTGTGATCGCTGGCAGGGTGTCTAAAGCACTCAGGAGAAAAGGGCCATGACCTGAGCAGTGGTCTTTGTTCTGGGGGTCAGCAACTGAAGAGCTGGAGCCATGTGCAGCCATGGTTCTTCTGGAGTTTCTGAGTTTATCAGTGACTCTGAAACCTAAGAGTTCTCATCAGCAGCTTGGTTTTTTCACTCAAGAGATCTGAAAAGCAGAAGTCAGAGTCCTTTTTTCCTGAGCAGGGCTTCTCCACAGCCCAGGTCTGTCTGGCTGGGCTGGGTCTGAGAGTAGTCTCTGAGTTTGTCTCAGCCCAGAAGAAATTTGCCATCCTGGGACAGTGCCCAGCAGCCCTGTCAGCTTTGAGAAGCATGTGGTCACCCATGGCTGTCCCCTGTCCCCTGAGATGGCTGTGATTACTGCTGCACCTTGCTCTGCACTGGGAATGTCCTGCTGTAGCTGCATCGGTTCTAGGATTTAGGCTGATTCAAGGTGGTCCTTAAAATCTCCCCCCTTCCCTCAGTGTACATGTTTAGCTTTCCAAGTGTAGATTATCTTCACATTTTCTTCCCAGTGGGCTTTTCTGTAAGCTTTTAAGTACTTCTGCAAGGTGGTGAGAGGCTAAGCCCTACTCTGTCAACCTAAACTCTGGCTCTGAGAGTCTTTACATTTCCTATGGTACTTCATGTTGCCTGAAGTACTGTATTGATTAAACCACAATCTGCAGGAGTAAATATATGTAGAATATTAATAGCTTCTACTCTAGGGGGAAAAAAGGCTGTAAATTAATTGATCCATTATGTTGACCTCATAAACCATGAGGGCTTGCAGTACAGCTGTAATCCTCCTCCCACAACATGTATTTCACTTTGAATGTCTGTAAAAGGCCTGGACTACTCAAACTTAAAAGCTGTGGTACTGGACACACATATCCATCTGTCCTAGGATGTGCAGTTGGAATATTGCAGTGTTAAGGCTGAACAATAGCTCTCTCTAATATCCAGGGTAGTGGTGAATCAGTACATCACTGCTGGTATGAGGCTTAAAAACCAGTAGCTGACTTTTCCACTCCTTTGTCATTCTCGTTCCTCCTTACAGTTGCTTTCTGTGTTTCCAGGTGCAGGAGCTGCTGCAGTGAGGGGTGACTACGATTCAGGGATTTAAAATCTAGTTTGAAGATCTAATGAACTTGAGTTCTGTGTGAGTTGCTTAGGGAATCGAGGTCAGTGAGTGGTGTGAGCTGATAGAACTCCATCTGCTAATCAGTGCTGATTAGTCCTAGTTCTTCTGGTTTACAAATCTGTTAAGATGGGCTGCTTAGGTTTTTATCGAATTTTCTTAGTAGCAATTTAATTGCATGTGTGTATCCTATGCCCATCACTCTTTTTACTGTTTTGATGCTATAGATACTGTAATCTTTATCTATATTTGGAATATTTCAGGGGATTTTCCCATTTCCTGCCTCTTTTTTTTTCCCATAAATGAGAACTGTTTTAGGCAGCTATTGGATCAGAAAATTCTTCTAAGAAGATGTTTTCGTGTTAATGCTTGCAGGGTTTTCTCTACAGGGCAAGCCAGCAGTTGCTCAGTGTTGAGTCTGACTGCCAGTTTACCATAACTAAAATCACTCTACACTCTGCAGCCAGACATCAATGGGGGAAGTTAACGGGGTGTTGGCCATCCATAGGATTTTTCTTTTGGCTTGGCACTGAAGCCCATTTTTTTGTTTCTATGTTACACTGTAAGATACTTTTTAAAACTTTAAGATTCCTCACTTGGTATCTTCTACAGTTCCATTTGGAAGATATTTAACCTTTTAGTTGAAGCATTAAAATATTTTCAAACAAAATCTTGGTATTAACACCAAAGGGATGGTACTGTTTGTTTCTTCTGAAATAACTGATAAGATTCTGCATTTATTGTTTTCACATCATAGAAGATCTGTGAGTTTTATGTTTTTATTCCTTTTCCTTTGCACCCAGACATTCAGTCTTTAGGGGAGTTATTACAGATAAGTATTATAACCTTGTCAGTATTTAGCTGTGGGTTCCCATTGCTTTGTCAGGATAAGAGCTTGCTTTTTCCTTGTTGTATTACTGTCATGCAGGTGATAGACTGCTGAGCCAGTAATAACCCCAGACAGTTTAGAGGTTGTCTCTTTGTTGCTGTTCACTTCCAGTTTGCATAACACAAGCACTGTGTTGTGCAGGCACACCGTGTTTCCCTCGTGTCTAGGTTTTGGGGACAAATTTTAGGAGAAAATACTCTGGAATGAGGTTTCCTCTGAAGAGAAAAGGCTTCAAGAACTCCCTTTTCTTCTGCCAATGAGAGAAATGGATACCAGGGGGTGAAAGTGAAAAAAGGTAAAACTGTTTATTAACAAAGCAAGATGCCCAAAGCACAGGAAAAAGAATTGAACCTTACACCCTATGCCCACCCCGCCACACGGCCGAGAGGCAAAGGTGGTGGCTGCCCTTCTTTGTCTCTGGGAGAGGGGGAGAAAAGAGTTCACACAGCAGCTGGGAACCTGCTGGATTTCTGGTGTGGGTCTCCTCCCCATGCAGCTGAAGTTGGTGGGTTTTAATGTCCTTTCTCGTGTTGGTTCAGCTCCTCTGAGATCTCAGCTTTGGGGTGGTGCCGTGCTGGCTCTCCGGACAGGCTGAAAAGAAAAGCCAAAAACAATTCAAGGCAAAAAAACTCAAACTAAAACCAAAAAGCCTCTGAGATGATTCCTGGTACAGCCTCCAGGCTAGAGGAAGGGAAGGGAAAAAATCTAATGGCTTCAAGCTAGCAAAAACTAATCTGACAAAAGGAACAGTGTAGTGTCCTGGGGCCACACTGTCCAGAGCACGAGAGGGAGAGTTTGAACAGAGCCCGGGAGTTCCCAGGCCCCAGCCCCACCCTCTGGCTCATCTTAAGATACAGCAGCAATTTCTGGGCATAAAGCAGAGGATTGGAGAATAAAGTATCATCATAAAATCATCACAAGACACCTAATTTTTAAATTTCTCTTTTAATTTCAGCAGAACAAGGAGAATTAGGCAGATGTGAGTTTAGTTAAGGACCCGAGTCCAGTGGAGACTTAAATCCTGCAAGACAAATGCTGAATGCACACTGCCTTGTAGAATTAATGCTCCTTGTGTATTTGGACAACTTAAGTGGCTGGTTATGATGGTGAAGATGCACAATGAATTAGGCAAAATGAAATATTCTTTGATGCTCATTGAGCAGCAGAGCGAAGAACGCTGCATGACCCATATCAAGTAGAGCTGAAGAGACATTATTTGAGCTAACATGCAGCTCTGGTCTTGAGTATTTTTTCTTATGTTTGAGGTATCAACAAAAAGGAACTGGTGCCCACTGTGGATTGCTTCCAACCAACATATTATATAGGCTGAAAATCTTTTAGTAATAAACAATGCGGTAGGTTGGCAAAAGAGAAGACCCGAGAGTGAGTTCATATTAAAATTTAAAGCCTTAAAAAGTGGAGTGGAGAAATGGTTTGGAAAGAAAGGAACAGGATTCACCATCTACCCTACTGTAAAGACAGTGAAAGAATTACTGTTGCCATTTCATCCTTTGTGTGGGGAGTGAAAACAGTAATTTATTTTTGTGAGATATCTGAGCAACAAAACCTGACAATTGGAAATCACTGAAGAGGTGGGTCGCTGTTTTTAATGAGTGCCTTTTGCACCACAGCTTCTGTGGAGAAACCAGAGCCTACAGAGCCTCGTGGTGTGTCAGCAAATCTCAGCCTGGGCACAGATGAGTGCACTGCTTTCCTTGTTTCCCTTTAAAAAGGAGCACTGCATAAACAAAGCTTGTGGTACAAATTAGAGCAAAGCTATATTATATTTAAAGCGTGAACTTGGGAATCTCAGTGCTGCCTTTTGTGCAAAATATTAATGCTCTGATTTTCTTCTCATTTCTCAGTGCCTCCTTCTAACCTTGTCACTTGAAGTTCTTTGAGTCCCAGAAGCCCTGTGAGCTGAAGGGGACTGCAGGCACGAAGGAAACAGGAAACAGAGCAATTTCCCAACCTCTGTTTTCTGAGGACTGAGGTGGAAGAAATAATTGTTTCAAGAGAGGTGAAAGGTGTTAGGCAGGATATGGTTTTTGTTAGAAGAACAAAATTTGTGCAGCATTGCAGATGGTCCCCTTGTAGTTTTGGGTGCTTACAGGACACTGTGACACTTGCCTGAGGTCAGATCTGTAGTACAAACTGGAGGAAGAGGGAAGGAGTGACCTTGTTGGCAGTGCAATGATGAAAGAATCAAATTGTTGCACCTTGCTTCTCCTACACTTCTCCCTCTGATAGCAGCAACCTCCCTCTGCTTACCTGGACACAAACACAACCTGGCAGGTCACAACAAGGTTTGGACTAGAGATTTTTTCACCTTTGTCAACAAGCACTTTGTTCTCTGTCTCTCTTTCCTCCTCCCAGTGATTTTTGGCAAGCTGGCTGTGGTTGGTATTTCTGTGTCCTTATTGAGTAAGATGTCTTCAGTCTTCTGGGGATGGTATGAACTTGGTTCCCCTCTTGTGAGGAATATCCAGTAGAGTATTGTTGCAGCTGGGAGCCCCTGCTCACACCTGCTTGGAGTTTGCAGCACCAGAGTAAGCGGCTCCTCAAGGAAAAGCTGCTCAGTGCCTGTGAGGGGAAAGTTTGTCAAAATGGCAAAATCAGCCCCTGCTTGCAGGAAAATGGCACTGAACTTTGGTTTATTCTATCTTGTGTCTTGTCAAGCTGGCACAGTTTGTTCATGTTCTTCATCAGGACATAGGCATCCACGCCACATTTATTCCCAGAAGCCTCGCCCAGGGCTGGCTTGAGTCCCTGCTCCATCCCACTGCCTGACAGGTGAGTGAATGGCCCTGAGGAGGGAGTTGAGACTGGTCCTGTTGGGACACATGGTGAGAGTCTTGGCACAGTCAGCTCCAGAAATCTCCTGAGCAAATTTAGAAACTTACTCTTGAACTAATACAGCCTTCCTTTTTGTGACTGCTGGATATTCTTCTGGGGGAAATACAGCTTATTTTGTGCACCTGACTGTTTCAAAGCAGCCATCTGTGATAGGGCAGTTTGAACAGCCTGTTTGTCTGTAGCTGGCTGCTGTCTCAGGACAGAAACCAGCTGACCCACTGGTCACACTGGTGTGGCTGATCCCATTCCTGGAGGGATGTGTACCATGGTGGAGGGGACAGCTCAGACTCTGATGTGTATATCATGCCAGCCTCAGTGGAGTTGTGTCAGATGTGACAAGCTGAGGCTTTGGGCTTGATTATGAATGACTGGGTGGTGCTGTAGTTTCTTGCCCTTTTCCTGCTCTATTTTCCTGATTTGTGGAGGTACAGAGATTGACTTCCTTGGTGAGGCCAGGGCTTCAAAAAGTAAGACTCCTATCAGTGCTGACAGAACCAAGAATTTTCTGCTCTCCCTAGCATTAATATTGCTTGGCAGAACTTGCTTTGAATTTTTAGATGTATTTAATGCAGCCTAGCTTGTTTGGGGTGGAGATGCACAGACCCACATGAAAAAGGACCTAGGAATTCCATATTTCAGCTGTAATAACTGAAGGGAGAAAAGTGGAGAAAGTAATTTGCAAAGCTATACTTGAAAATCATTCTAGCATAACATCATCATTACAATTATCTGTCAAAAGATTTAGTTCAATTACTTTTTTTAAGCTCTCTTGTCAAGATGGCCTTACTTGTTTCAGGATTGTGTTACTCCAAGGAGAGGTCAAGGAAGAATAAATGCTAATTCTGTCATTAACCACTGTCAGACAGCCTTCAGTGCATATTATTCCTTGGAAATGCCTTAGCATCATTACTGTGAAGAATCAGGAGGCATAAAGTGCCATAGAATTCAGGGAGGGAAAAAAAAATCCACTGCCTGTTTATAGATTGTAGTATGGTAAGGTGAGAGGAAGAGAACTTCAGTTTTAAGTGGTAATTTTGAAATTATTGCATAGCAGCACAATTCCTATCGTGTAAAAGATTACACAGGGTTCCTTACATTTTCTTCACACAATGATAGGCCAGTAATAAAATTACAAGGGAAGAATATTTGGTGTAATAAACTCAAATTAAACTGAATAAGCTTCAGTGAACAGCAGGACATTGCACCCTCTTGCTGCTTTGTTGTGTTGGGCAAATACTCAGAGCTGCAGGGGTCTGGGCTGCTCCTGAAGCTGAGATTTGGGACCTCTGAGGGAGCTGGGCAGGCAGGTGTGTTACAGCACTAAATGGGAGGATTCGGTGTCATTGGCCTCAGTTTTGACTAATGCAGGCAGTTTTGTGCATTTCTGTTTAATGAAACTGCTGTAAAATGTTTGCTGAATCTTTTGGTGCAAATAACAACTTCACAGGGATTTAGATGATTGCCCACTTTATCTGATAGTAAGGGTCCTAATCTAAAGTCCATATCTTATACAGAGATGAATTCCTGGAGTTTAAATGTATCAGGCCACTTAAAGGCCCATGACTTCAAGCTAAGCATATATTTGAGGCCTCTGGCTTATAATTAAGCATCTCTCTTTGAAAGAGATGGGCTTTGATGAATTCAGACTTGTTCTACCTAGTTTTAAGTGCAGAGAAGGAACCTCAGTTTGCTCTTGCTGTCTTTTCTTGAATGGCCTGGTACTTGTAAAGGAAAACAGAATTAGTTCCAGTAATTATATAAAATGCAAAATAAATTTCTAAACTAGATTTCTCTTTTTCTTTTTTAATGTACATAATATAAAGTAAGTAGTAAACTTTACATGTTAGACTCCTGAGACCTACATTCATTGATTTCTGAATTTTGTTCATCTCATTGTGAATGAAATTCACTTCTGAATTTCTTTACTTCATTGTATAGAAGAAATTTCTGGAACACCATTAATTGTAGGCAGTTGTAGGTATTGTAAGAGCTTTTACAAGGCCACCAGTGGGAAAGCAAGGCTGCTAAGAGAGACTGCATGAATAACCTATTCTGTGTCTTTTCCTGAACAATACGAATTTTTTTTAAGTGTGAGCCCTGTTTGTATGAGACAAAGCTAATTATGACCATCAGGGTCTTCTCCTTAAATAACATACAAACCCCTGCCAGATTGGACCCATACTACATCAAGTAAGCTGTTACATCTTGTGATTTTTTTCTTTGAGAGCAAAATGATATTTTTGAGGTGTCATTTAAAAAACCCAACCCTTTTGTGTGATAGTAAATCGTTCATACATTGTTACTTTGAACTGTTATGTTTTCCTACTCCTGCCTAAACATAAACAGAGGAGTTGTTACATTAAGCCATTGCCCTGTAATGGGTCTTTGAGAAATGTTTAACTGTAGCTTTTGCTTTGTTGTAGTGAAAAGCTGTGATTCAGACTTTGTACTGTGTTTGTATTTCAGCTGTCACAGGAAGTGAAAGATGAAGCCTCTTGTTCTCTTGGTTCTTGTGATCTGTACTGTAGTCAGCATGAATCTGAAGCTCGTGTCAAAGAGAAATTCTGGTAAGTCACAGAAAATTATTTTTACTTTTGGATCTGGACCTTATGCTCATGCAATCAAAGCATTTTAGATGGCTGCTTTTTGCTTTGCATATATACTACTTGTTCTGTTCTGCCAGAAATTAAAAAGAAAACCAAGTCATAACTGGTATGGTTTGCTTAGTAAATGATTACAGGATGGATTTTATCACTATAATTTTCTGTTTGTATGACTTTAAGCTTTTTGGAAGTATTCTTCTGTCTTTTGTTAAAAAAAAAGAAAATGTTGATCGGATTGAAACCTCACAAAGGTAATAATGACTTTGGCATTGTGATATTGTTCTAACATCCAGTCTTTTACTCATGCTAAGGGATTTTCTGAACTGTGGATGTGGTCTGTGGTGAGTTTTAGGTCTGGATGATGTTTTGGATGTTGAAAGGTGATCTTTGAAAAAGTTGTGCTGGCCAGACATGTGATCATTTGTAGGGCTAACTGGGAAGAGCTCTCCTGAGCAGATAATCTCTGATTATTCTGGCAGTGGAAGGGAGTAGGAGTTGGTTCATGTTTACATCTGCTTTTGAAACCTACTAATAGCAACAGAACACTTCAGAGAAGCACAGAATCTCTCCTTCCAGGGTAGGCAGTTCATCTGGATCATGGTTCATCTGTACTTGAGCCCAAGTGGTGTCTCCTCCATGCAGCTCTGCCCTCTCAAAGGAGTGGCTTCATGAGACTGTTTGTATTTCCCCAGTAAACTGTGAGTTTGGAGGACATTGGGCAGACAAGGAGGTCAGCTGCAGTGCTACACAGTGGTGTCAGTCTGCTACAGCCTGGGGTGTGTGTGAGGGGAATGTTGGACTTCTAAACTTCTGACTGCATGTTGTTTTTCCTCACTGTTTGTGTGCTATGCTTACCTGTGTGAGGGCTTCCACTGATCTGCTGCCCTCAAGGTCTTCAGTCTTCTCAACACTGCAGGTACAAACAGAAATTACTGACTTCAGTTGGTGTGGCCTGTGTTAAGTTTAATTCCTGCATTTCTTGAGAATAGAGGAGAAAATTACTGGGCCAACTATTAAAAAGAATTAAATGTCACATCCCAGGTTGAGAAGTGTTACTCTGGGAACTGCCAGATTCTTTCTGCTGGGCTGGAAAGTGTCAATGGAGGTTGCTAAACTGAGCTACTCTCTAGGTTTTGTTGTGGTTGTTGTCTCCAGTTTGCACTGTGAGAGCAGTCATGGGTTTGGCTACAGTGCATCTTGGTCTAAACTCTGCTGAGGGTGATTGATGGTGTTCCTCAAACTCTGCTGAGGGTGATGCTGTTCCTGTTCTTCAAAACTGCTGCCACTGGCCTAGATGGAATCCCCTGTGAGATCCACAATCAGTGTCACTGAAGACCTGTCCACTGAGGCCAGGCAGCAGCACCTGGCTGCTATCAAGGGCCTGTGCAATTCCTTTACCAGAAGTACATGACTGCAGAAGTGACGTGCTGGTGGTTGTAGCATCCTTCAGCTGGTAGCTTACCTGTAACTATATATATATATATATATTTAAAATCTGCTTTCTTTGACTCTGCAGAATGTCTCATGTTAATAGCAGCTGTTGACAGTGTCAATTTAGGTTCAGTAGAGGTGGGAAAAATGCTTTAATATGTTAGACTGCCTCTTGCTAAATATAACCCACTAGTGAATAGGTGGTTCTTTTTCATTTCATTTGATTGTGCCAGTATGTGTGGAGAATAAGATGAAGAGGAAAAATGCACATAAAGTAAAATTATAGTTTCTTTGCAAATACATAATCATGTAGTTGGCTTTCACCTTCAATACTCATTCTGCTTGCTGCATGAGGCAAACTACTGATTTCTTTTTTTTGCTTTTTCCACTACTTTGTGTGTGAAATAATTTTCTGTATCTGTGATATCAGCACATGGAGTAAAATTAATAATTTGACTCCTTTTCTGAAAATTCTTTAGATTTGAAGGACTGTTTTTTGATTGCTTGGGGCTTCACTAAGCTCTATATGTTGTGAAGAGAGAGGTGCTCCAGTGGCTTCTGAACTTCAACTGTTTGTATAGTTTTAGTGGAAAATCAGGGGCAGTGAGTGGATGCAGACAGGCAAATGCACAAAGAAACAATGTCAGCATGTTTTCCATAGGGTGACAGTAGCTGTAACATGCTTGTGCTGTAGTTCAGAGTTTTGCTTTTTTTTTTAAACACTGGTGTCTTGATGAAGGAGAGTGGAAAGGGGAAATTAATGTAATGGTCATTAGTGGGCAACTGCACTGCAGTGTAAACTGCAGGATGTCTGGAAGCAGGAATAGTGGCAGGAGTGGATGAAGGGCCCAAAGGATGCTCTGTGGACAGGATCTCTGCAGCTGTGTCTGAATGGGTGTTACAGTCTTGGGTCTTGCTGGCTGCTGGTGTGGGAATGTCTATGCTGGTGAGCATCCTTAAAAGGGGAAGGGAAATTGTGCAGACAGTTATGTAGAGCAGTGTGAAGCAGTGCATGGAAGGTGCTGACACTGATGATAAAGACAGATTTGGGCTACCAGAACAATAAACCAGCAAAATTGGTGTCTTTGCTGACTTATGTAGACTGGCATTTTTTTCTAAGCATTGCATAGAATTATTGCATGAATGGCCAGAATTGTGATTAGTGTCAAGTAAAAGAGCAATTATGAAGTTGACTGGCATGCGTGTAATATCACATAATGGAATGTATCTTGTTTAGGGGGTAGGGAGGATCTAAAGAGAGCTGTCTTGAAGAGGAGCAAGGAGAAGGTGAGGTGGTACTGTCAGATAATGCAAAGGAATCACTCAACCAAGGCAGTCAAAGGGGGGGCAGAATGTCCAGAAGGGCTTTGTAGGTGAAACTGGAGTTGGCTTAAAGAGAGGAAAGGTTTGGCTAGGAAAGCATCTTCAGAGGCTGGTGCAGAAATTCTCCTTCAAAGTCAAGGAATGGAAACCCAGAGGGAGAAAGTTGATGATGACAACTCCAGACAGCAAATTCAGAGAGTACACAGAAGTTGGACAACAGGCAAGAGTCATTAAAGAAAGGTCAGGAGTGGAGGACCTAAGAAGTTAAAGAGAAGGTGATGAAATGGTGCTCCAGTTGCAAGCATAGAACTATAGTTTGCTGAAGAAACAATCCTCACGGGAGGGAATAGAAAAACAGAACTGAAGGATTTTTCTCATGTCCTTTACTTGCCCTCTGTTGCAGATTCAGGTGTCCATATTTCCCACTGGAAAAGAGAAGCAGGGATGCATATGAAGACAGCAAATAGATTTAGAGTACTCTGCAACGCTGCAAAAATGACACAGAAACTTGTAGCAAGACAAATTTGTTTGGCTGCTTCTCACTTGAGATGCAGTGCCAAAATAATTAAAATGGGTGAGCTAATTTAATTATGCTCATCAGATTCTTCTTTGCAGGCAGCAACTTCCCGATGCTCCAGAAGAAATCTGTCATGTCTACAGAGTAACGATTGCTGTTTGTGGTGGGAACAGAGCAGTTTGCCTCAAGCGCCTGTGTGAGTGTAATGTTGACTTAAGTTTCACAGGCATTTTTTAATATTAAGAAGCTTTTTTGAAAACTGCAGGTCATCCTTTTTGCCTGCTTTAAGAAGTAAAACTGAGCAAACAGCTAATGTGAGGACTGCAGCTTTAGCAATATCCTAGGAAGGGTATTTTACAGGTGGAGGTTATACAAATGAATTGAAGATGTGGGAGTTGCTAGGTTCCCAGCTGGTAGGTGATTTCCTTTTAATCGGATTAAGTGACTTCTTTTCCCAAAGCCTTTGTATATATAGTGCTTTGAATAATCATAGCAGGGAATATAAAACCAATTAAAAATCATTGCATTTCTTAAGCAGAAGATTTTTCAGATTATAGATTCTGTTTGACTTACTAGACATAATTCCATTAGTGAATAATTGATGCCATTTATTGTTGCTGTATTATTTGCTGAGCTGAGATACCCTGTCTAGAGCTCTGGAGGGCATGCCAGCCTTGTGTGGAGGAGCAGGGGCAGACATCCCCCGGGTTTCTGTGAGGCTGTGGCTGCAGGGCATTTAGGAGCCTTTCTGCAGGTTAACACAGCTTAATTGGCTCAGACTTGGCACGGTCTAGCAATGGGGAACAAAGGCTCACAGATCTCCTTCTTGCTTGTTCCAAATGAAATCATTTATTGCAGCAAACCAAGCCTTTTAGTGCTGTGCCCTTGACCAAAACAAGCACACAGTGGCTGCCAGCCCATCGCTGTCGCTGTCCCCACGTCCCTTTGCCCAGGCAGCTTCCCGAGCACGCGGAGCCCGCGCCTCTCGCCAGCCCAGCGCTCCCCACGCACGAGGAGACCACAGCCCAGCCACCAGCCTGTCCTCTGCTCAGAGAGCCTGTCCTTCACCTCCCTGTCAGCAGAACCTCTCCCAGAGTGCTTTTGGTGAGCAAGGGTGAACAGAATTCAACAGGGTTTCTTATCTCCCCCAGCTACACAGTCATGTCTTCTCCTCTCCTCTGTCAGATGGATTTGCTGTGGGATTCCAGCCTCCCCTTCTCCTCTTGTTTGTCTTGGGACCATCCAAAGGCATTCATGCCATAGGAGCAAGTGTATCTCTGATCCTCCACCAACCTTGTCACCCTCTACCTGCATCTGACTTTATCACCAAAGGCTTGGGAGAGAGAGGGCTTCACTTGGCACTGGGCCTTGCTGTGTATGGACTTAGCCAAATTGTCTTAAATTCTCATTGATGTTGAAGTGCCTTTTTACACTCTAATTTAAAACCTATTGGCTTGATATTTTGTGCCTTCTAAATGTCATGCAGCCAACTTACTGTGGTCTGCTATAGATGTTTCAGAGACCTTCACTTTCCTGGTGTTTGTGCCTACGATTTCCTTGTGCCTACGTCTGCTCCCTTCTGTGAAGCTCGATCTTCCTGTGTTGTTGCCTGACCACTTTGGCCATGGAAACTGTGGCATACATGGAAGTGGAGGTGTTTGTACTTCAGAGATGACTCATGGATTTGTGCCTGGAGTGGGATATTCTAGATGAGCCTAACTCTAAAGTCCACTGCTCCTGCTGGAGTGGGCCCAGAGGAGCTGCTGGATGTGTGCTCACATTTGCCATTTGCTTTAGTTTGCAGTTGCATCTGTCTGAAGAGCTGACTTCTGACCCTGATGTAAAATGCATGGCCATGATCCCTCCCTGTCTGAGATATGAGGGATGCAAAAGAGGCTTTTGACTTTTGCTGCCTGCAAATACTGTGCAGACAGAGGAGACGGGAGCTTGGCAGCGCTCATCAGCGCATGCTGATCTCCTACTTTTCCCAGAAGATGTTAAGTTATTCACAGCGCCAGCAAACAAAGTCAGAATCACTGCTTTTCTAAGCAGAGCAGGAAAGTGCAGCTTCTCCTGCATAAGCTGTGCCTGCTCACGGGCTCATGGCTGCTCTCCATCTGCTCCATTTGGATCAGGAAGCGAGGAGCCAGAGTCCTGTGCTCGGTCAGGTCTCGGGGGGCTACCAGGAAGTCAGCTGTGAAGCTCTGCTTGTCCTGCACCTCATTACAGGGGTCTCAGCCTTAGCTTCTCCTCTAGACAGAAAGCTGCATTGGAGCTGGACAGGCCTTTCTGGAAGACATTTATGCATTCTGTTTACAGGTGGGGAGGAAGGGACATGTACACAGAAGAACAAGAAAGGAAATAAATAATCTGCTAGAGGTTTGGGTTTTTTTCATGGACTTCAATCTGACAGGGTTTAAATTTTGAACTTAGTTAAGCACTCAAATTTTTAGCTATTGCACACATTTAAAATGAGTTCATCTATAATTTAAGCAATTAAAATATTGAGCTGATACTTAAATATTAAAGCTAGATTCCTTCCCAAAAGGGAAACCTTTTGTATTTGAATAAAATAAATGAACATGGTTAAATCATTTCAAGCTGAAGTAAATCACAAAGGTATCATCTTCAGGGGATAGGGAGAAATAAGTAAAGCATGAAAGAAATGCCATTCCTCAGTTAAAAATCTGTAATCCTCCACTTTTGCAATGGGTATAATCTCAGCTGTTTGGATAACTGTTCTACATCTAGATCCAGCACGTAGAAGTTCATTAATAATATCTGAACTGCTAAAATACATGTCATCATGACTGAGATTTTTTTCCTCTGTCAAAAATGGGGCTTTTCAAACAAAAACCCTCTAATTTATCAAGGTGCCTTTGCTTTATTTTCTTTAAGATCCTAATTAGAAATTTTAAAAGATCTTCATTTCAGTATTTGTAGTGTGCTCACTTTGAGGATGAGTGTCCTAGGTTCATGTCCTTACTCTGAATCTGACTGTCCTGAGGGACAGGAAAAGTTCTCCTGGCATGTTTTGTTTTTCATCTTGTTCATGAAAATATTTTTGGAAGGTTTGTCTTACATAATGTTCAAATGAAAGTATGAATAATACAGACGCAAACTTACCCAGAAGAGTCTTGCAGCTCAGCTGGTCCTGGAGATGAATATCTGCTCACTTGGGGACATGTCCTTGTGCTGCAGGGGCTCACAGGTAACTGAGGGGGACGTGGACCTGTGGGAGCCTTAAGGAGCCTGTGGTGTAACAGCTTCACTTTGGGTCAGCTCCTGACCAAGAACAGTTCTGAAGTGTGCTTGGGTTTTCCTACCTTAAATACATGTTAAGGCAGGTTTTACACCCTGCTGAATATATTTGAAGGAATGTAAATAAGGTTCCTTAGATTGAACTAGGTATGAATATTAATAAACATTTTCATATCTCTGCCCACTGAATTTAAACTTTATATTCTTCACTTTCAGAACCTTGCTTGTTGTTTGATGCGCCTTTCAGTTTTGAGTTGCTAGTCCCTGTAACAATGTATCAGAATTTTTTTTTATTTTTACTTATTTGCTGCTTGTTTCTGCCAGGAGTATATTTGTTACAGTGACAAGTAGCGAAATTGTGAGGTAGGAGATATTGGGATCACTATGGCAAATAGTGAGAAAAAGGAGAATTAAGATGCATTTGTGTTTTTTTTTTTGTTTTGTTTGGCATTCAAGTTTTTGAAGAAGCTGTTTTTAGGGATAATAAAGGAAGCATTAGATTTTTGCCTTCTCAGGAGGTGCATATTTAAGTAGTTCAAGTTGTTGATCTGGGAAGGAAGGAGGAATGTGTTTTGGGCAGTGCTTGTATGTACAAATATTAATACATAAACCTGTGTGAGATTGTTGTGTGCTGTTGTAATTCTCTAAAGTGGAAATGATTGCCCATCTATGAGTTGAAAGTAAAATTGATCTGAGCTGCAGTGTCACCTCCAGAGGGTACATTTATCACTTTATTAATCTCTAACCCTTTCAAATCCAATCGATTCTTCTCTACAAGAAGCATGATTAGTACTTATAATACATCCTGATATGTAAACATACCACACTCTGCCACCCAAGGCAGAGACTTAGACTCAAGTTCATCTCCAGACCCAGCACTTTGCTTTTCCAAGGCGTGGTCACCAGGCTGCTGTGTCCGCCAGGCTCTGCCATCAGCTCCTTCTTGCTTGCCCTCCGTGTGTGGTTCCTTGTTCAGGCAGGAACAGAGACAGCACCAGGGTGTTTCTAAGCTTGGTTTGTTTCAAACCTCCTCCACTTTTGGGAGTTACAGATCTGTAGCTCTGTTGTGCTGTATATGACCTGTGGAAGCTCACTCCCAGTTACTTTTCTTGTTGTTACTGTTTGGGTTTTTCTTTTTTTTTTTTAGGCAGGCAGGTAGGCTTTTTGACACTTCAGTGTAAGACAAGTGGAGTTGGTTTGCATCTTTCAGGGATCAGGATTGCTTTAAAAAGGTATCTGTGGACATTTCTGAATCTGTTATTCCAGAAATGAAATAGTACTTGGATAAGGAGGAGGCTGGATGGTCCAGGCAGATGAAAGCACTGCTCAGTGGTTTTTCCTAAAGAAACTGGAGGCAGTGGTGGCAGTACCTGAGAGAGTTTTTGTATCTGTCTGGCTCACTCCTGTGGCTCTAATGAAGTGGAGGGACAAGGAACCTCCATCAGTCCCTGGCTGCCAGCCTGACCTACAGCCCCTCTGGGACAGAAGGCAGCAGGGCAAGTGGTACCTGTCAGCTCCTCGTTCAGGGGAGAGGCCTGGACAGGGCAAAAGGGCAAGTCTGAAGTTCCCAAATTACTTTCTAATGTTTTAAAGTACAGCATTTTGGGTGTTACTCTTGCATGTGTCTGGGGGATGTGCTGGTAATCATGTGTACAGTTCAAACATTTGAAGCCTTGACACATGATGGTAGAATTATTTTTTTGGCTTTCCATGTTCTAGTTGTACTTTGTTACCTGGGCAGGGTTTTTGTAAAGTCTCATGGGACTATTTGATGTTTTCAGTAAACATCTGCTATTATGGTATTTCATATGATTGCTATTTGTCTCTAATGTTTGCTTCATAGTTTTTCCCATTTTACAGCTGGCAGAAAAACAGCAAGAGAGAAAACTGTATTAAGGTTGCCCAGCACACTGAAGGTGATGCAGCGAATAACACAGAAATTAAACGTTTCCTTCTGTTTTGTTGTGTTGCTAATGCCTTAGGCAAGGACAAGGAAAGCAGTCCTGTCTCCTAGAGAAATTCTGTGGCTAAATAAGCATATGTATAAATGTGCTTCTATGTCCTTGGATACATGAGATACAGAAAAGCATCTTTAATTTCTGTTATTTTTCAGTAGAAGATAGAAAAACATGTCAGCTAGAAATGGAAGAGGAAAAGGAGGAGTGAGATTCAGTAATACCAGGTTTTGTGCACTGGTTTTAGGCTTAGAGCTTTTGCCTTTGAATATTCCAAGTCTGTTGTGTGTACTGCTCTTCCTGTCCTTCCAGTGAGGGGTGGGGACACAGGAAGCAGAACCACTTCAGGCTGTAAAATGACAGTGAATACCTGAGGAACCTCGTGCCCTGGAGGTGCCAGCGAAGTCTCTTGGGTAACCAAGTTTATAGAAAGCTCTGTGTGTATTTGCTGCTCTGCCCTAAAGAACATTTGCTGATCCTGAGCTGCTGGGACTCTGCTGGGACAGCTGCACTCGAGCCTCCCTGGGCTCCATCTGTGCTTACCAAGTGGCTGCCCTTAGAATTTTAGCAGTACCAGGAACTGCAGCTCTGTCCTCAGATGAGTGAATAGCCTAAAACACCTTTGTCCAAGGACACCTTGGTGTATAATCTAACCAGATGTTCATGTTTATTTAAAGAAATGATGGTCTTTTCATCACACTGTACTAATATGCATAAAATTTGAGGGCAAAGTTGTTTCACAGGTTTTTTTAAAATTTTTTATTTATTTTTTAATATTTGAGATATACTTTTTCTGGTATGTAAATTTACTTATTATTTGTGAAGACTGATGTTAATGTAGCAGATCAGATTTTTCACAAGACAGTGAGAATTGTTTGTTCTTGGGTTTAAACATAGTTTTGTTTCGCTGGCACTCTTGATGCACTCTGTGATCCTCGTTTGGATCAATGTGCAGAGCCACTTCATGCACATTTATGCTGCCTTCCATGTTCAGAAAAATATATATATGGGTGAGCTTGGAAGGGGAGGTGTAATGTGAGATACAATCATTGATGTCCTTGAGTTATTGGTAAAATGCAGAAATATAATCACATTCTACAGAATAGAGCTCATCAGAATTTCTTTTTCAGTGACACAATTTCATTTTGAACAATAAATTCCCTGAGATGGATACATTTAATAATCAATGGAGAAGTGCTGGAACATGAATCAAAGGCAGGGTTATTCCCAGGCTCTGTATCTCTGGAGCTGAAGAGCAGCACGTCTGGCACCCTGCAGAGGGATGGCAGGAGAAGCAGCTGGGAGACTGAACACGGAGTGGTCAGGTCTCTGCTGTTCCTGGGATTCCCTGGAGCATTGTCTGTGTCAAATCCCTCAGGTTCACTGCAGAGGAGATCTGAAAACTGAGGAAGTGGGAGCACTTCAGTGGAGCCAGGTCACCCTGCAAGCTTCCTTGGCTTCACGCTGGAGGCACATGTGTGGCCATCAGCACTGCTCTCTGGAGCCCTCCCTGGTAGAGAAGGACCTGCTTCATGACCTGCTTCAGGACCTGCTTCTCCCTCTGTTGCTGCAGGCTCCTGTTACAGAGTGTGTTTTGCTGAGCAAACAAACCAACTTTCAGGTGTTTCTAAAACACTTGTTTGTTCTGCTACTTGTGGCTTAGAAAAAAAGCTTGAAACTTAAGCCAAGAAAATAATTTTTAAAAATTGGAGCTCTTGAATGTATTATTTGTTTTTGTTGTGACCTTGAAAAATCTTGCCCTATTATATAAAGCCAGAGAGGTGTGAATAATGGTGAGAGCTTAGACATAAGGAAGGAAATTAGGATGTGTATCACTGATGACACATTGGATATAGTATTTCCATTCAAAATGACATCTGTAATTTTAGGGAAATCAGGGACTACAGTAGAAATGCACTTAGGAGTGGAGTTTTTCAGCTTTATTGGAGCAGATTGAAAGCTGAAGCTTTTTGGCTGACTTCTGATATAGGTCAACATAATTCCTATTCGCTGTGACTTTACATCATATTATTTACAGCATTATGACTTTTTCATCTGCATTGGATGATTAAATTTGCTCTTTACCACTCAGTGTTTATTGTTCCAACTGTACAACATACCTCTGACTTACTGCATGAGAGATAAAATCTAAATCCAACCACCTGGGATGCCTGGCTGCAACTGTTGTGGACTTTGCACAGGGAGAAAGCTCTACTGAGGAAGAAAGATTCATTATTAAATCCCATTTAGAAGTGTCTACAAGTGAACTGTTCCATTTGCTGTCCTTCATAAAGAGCTGTAATTGAGGTTTTCTCTGAAGGACACAGATCCCATGTGAGCAGCAGGTTATTCAAAATGCTGTTGTGTGTGAAGTTACTTGCAGAATGTGTCACCAACCTGCTTAATGTTGGAAGGAAGACTCCTGATGTGCTCTAGTAATTAGTTGTCTCTTAGAAAAAGATCCTTTTTTTTTTTTTCCCAGGAGTGAAATGCTGGGTAACTTGGTCATGAGAACTTAGATAATACAAATTTCACATGATTGTAGAATGGCTTGGTAATATCACACACAGTTGAAATGTTACATTAAGACCCTCATGGGTGTGTAAATATGATCATCCTCAAGAAAGGGAAGTGGTTTGTTTTTGCTGGGGGCTGCTGGGTAAAAACTCTCCTCTAGAGTATTTTCACAGCTACAATTGTCATGTTTTTCAGGATTGCCCTGAATAGGCAAAAAAGCATAGGGTTGCCCTTTCAGAATGGTAATGTGTAATATTCTTATAAAAATCAGATCTCCTTTAATAGTTTTATTGTGCACATGAAAGCAGTGCATTATCAGTGTAGTTACTTAGATAATTTAATGCTCCTTCCGTGCTTTACTACAGTGCTTTCCAACAGGGAGCTGTAAAAGGTAATTTTGATCTCCCTAAACTTTGTATAGATTATTAAGAAATATTATTTTAGTGGCAGAAGAGGGAATTCTATTTTTGTATAATATAAAAGCCCCTTAAGACTCACCTTTCAAAATCACATCAAGCAGACAAGGGAAGAGATGGGAGCACTCAGTCATCTTGCTAAGTGTTCAGGGGTTCCTGAGCATCAGCATCCATGGCTGGTGATCCCCAGCTGTGGAGCTGGGCAGTTTTAGTGCCACTCAGTGTCAGGAATTCCCAAATGGCTGGGAGGTGAGAGGGAATAAAGCCATCAGTGGTCTTGTGTAAGCGTGGTACTGGCTCTCCCAGTCTGCCCTTGGAGATGTTGTTAAAGGTACCTTAGTGCCCCAAACAGTTTGGAGGAAGGGAGGTGGCTGAGCTGTGTCCTTTTCAAGGTTCCCTGGCTCAGCTGCACTGGGATGCAGCCCCTGCCCAGGGTGGTCTCTGCAGGTACTTCTCAAGCTTGTGTCCCACACATGGGGTTTGGGCTCTGCTCTGGGGAATTGGACTGGGCTGTGTCATGTTCCATGTTCCTCTCTTTTATTTTCTTCTTTAAGAAACTTTCTTTAGAGTGGGATATGCTGTAATATGCCAGGAGAATTAACCAGAGGAAGCATCTATGTAAAGTGAGAGAGGAGCTCATTAATTGCCTAAAAATTAGGCAGTTTCCATCTGAGTAATTGGTGTTGGCTGGCTGGCCAGCCTTCCTCAGTCTAAGAAGTAGCTCATTAGTAGAATACACACAGATGGTACTGTGCTCTGAGGTACTTAAAATACACAGGCAGAGAGCTGTGGTAATAAGGCAAACCTGTCCTTAGCCTCTGTGACTGAGTTTGCTACAAGCAGCAGAGGGAACGGTGTCATTTTGGTAAATATTATTAGGTAAATGCATTTCCATAAATTTATTTAGTTTTCACTTTTTTTTCCCCCTGCAGATAACAGATTATGATAAATACTCAGAGTAATTTACTGTTTCTGGATAAGTTCTATTGCAGTAATAGACTTAGCATAACTGCTTAATTTCTTCAGTAGCTGATTTACCCATATAATTGCCTAGAGGGAGAGATGTATTCAGAGCCTAATTTTTATTTGGAATATATAGAGATTTTTGCTCTCTTTTCTTTCTGTATGCAGTTTGTTAACAATTTATTCAAATTAAGACTTTTTCGTAAGTTAAGTCCCTTCTACAAACGTTAATGGGTAAGAAACAAGGTACTGCCCACCAGGAAGATGGAAAATGCAGAGCCTGGGGGAGGCCCTGGCACTGCTGGGGTGTGAGCAGGGGCACTGTGGCCTCCTCCCAAACAAAGTGCCTGTGCCACTGGGGAGGGGACAGCCCTGGGGAGGGGACAGCCCTGGTTCCCTTCGCCTCAAAGCTGTGGGGTAAATTTGGAGGTGATGATAACCATGGCTTCAATTTCAAATGGCACATTATCCCTCTGCTCTTCATCCCATGTGTCCCCTGAGTGGAGAACTGCTCCATCTCTACTCTGGGCTGTCTCTTTTCTGCCTGAGCAGGGGCTGAGCCCATCTTGAAATTAGTGCACTTGACTGTGGGCAGTGAGACACTTTCCTCACCCCATCTGCAAATTCTTAAGCATATTGACTTCTGTGTTTACCATTAAGCCTGGGCTGGGGAAGAAATGGGCTTCCTTGGATAACCCTACTTTCCCAAGAGTCTGAATTTGGTCTCCTATGTAGGTACATTTTGTTTAGAGGTGCTTTTTCTATCACTGCTTGCATGTCTTTGTCATGAACTGTGACAAATTCTTTCTAATGAAAGAATTTAATGTTTCCCTTGTCGATCCTCTGCAAGCACATTGTTGCATTTTCAGTGGATGTAATTTATGTTGCTGCTTTGCTCTGCTTTTCATTTCTCATAGATTGGATGTCTGTTATTGGAGTATGTGCTGGTGTTGAAAACAATGATTCTGCCTCGGCCTGGTTAGTCTCTGCACTGCTCTGTGTGTGTGTAAGGTACAGAGCCACTTTGGCAGATCTCTTGGGGTTCATCTTTGTTTTTGTGGGGTATATTTTAAAAATACTGGCTGGACCAGGTAACTCAGGAACATGTGTAATTTCGAAAGAATAATTTAATATTTGCACACAAGTGTTTTGAATGATGCTGATCCTCTCTGAGGTAGAGTACTGTTCACTTTAAGTCCTGCCTTAGGCTTAGGTCAAATCCTTGGTAGCGTGCATGGTTTCCACAGCCTGCACTGGAGGGAGCAGACTGTAATGAAACAGATTATTTTGTAGAACTCAAATATTTGAACCTGAAAATTTTGAAGGAGCAATACTCATTGAGCCAATGGGATTCAGTGTTTCCAAGGTCATTTAAAGATGAGTAGGGTGTTTAAAGCTGTGAGTAGGCATTTAAGGCTATGAGTAGGAATGCAGCTTAGAGGTGTATGGAGAGATGGGAGCATGGGATTTATGTCATACAGGGAGGAACAGGAAGGCTTTTTGCAAGGATATGTGTAAAAGAGTAAGGCTTTGGAAGAAGACTCTGTAAAATATTTACTGGATTACAGATTTGACTTGAATGGAGAAGCGAGGTTTTTACAAGGACAGGAAATCCTGGAGTGACATGACTTCCAAGGAGGTTTCAGGAGTTTGGTCACAGTGGAATTCCATAAGCTGTTCAAAGGTGGCAGTGTATGCAGTTCTGAAAGCAAGAAGGGCTTTTAATTGAATATGTTGAAAAAGGAAAGAAGTATTCATTTTAGCTTTCAAATTTCAAGGTAATTTGATAGGGTTTACTAGTAACCCAAGGCAGTGGGTTTTTTTTCCCCTGCTGTAAAGCTATTGAGTTTGGTGGAATTAAAGTAGAAATTAGAAAATGCCACTGTGTAGCAATGTGATTGTTTCTCCCTTCTGCGTGCCAAGCTTCTGCTTATTTGGTGTGACTCTGCAAAAACATCCATTGATTTTGGTTGTTCAGCAGCTAATTACCTCATAACCCACAGGATCAAGCAGCAGAGCTGCTTATTTAGCCTATATCAACAATTCTTGTGGTGCCCAGTTGTGCTGGCAGTGGCTGCAGGGAACGTGCCCCTCTGTCCTTGTGAGGTGCAGGGGACAGGTCTCCTCTGGACTGTGGCTGCTGTGCCTGCAGACAGACAGCAGCGAGTCCCTGATGGGTGTGTTTGTCCTGTAAATGTGAAGCCTTCTAAAGCTCATTTCCTCCTGTTGGTGTAATTTGGTGTGTGCCACAAGTTGCTGAGGCGAGAGCAGGAGCTGGAGCAAACCCAGGTATCAGTGGAAGGCTCTGACAGGTCCCTCTCCTGCCTCCACCTCAGGCTTCGCAGTGGATAAGTGGGAGAAAAATAGAAATGTGTCAGAGGAAATCCCCAGGAAGAATCTTTGCCTTTTCTATGTAGTACTATGATGAAAATTATGCTGCATTGCATTCTGTAGGGACCTGGCTCTTTATTGAAATAAAAGTCAAGCATGTTGATATGGTAGCATGTCAAGAGGTGCAGCAGCAGGAATTCCCCCAAAATGACACCTTGGCTGTGGTTTGACTAAACAGTCAACAAATTGTTTAGTGCAGGCTGAAATCAGACATGCTGTGCAGATTCCTCCAGTGCATCCACTTAAAAAGCCCTCTAATGCTAATCCATTTGGATACCACAGTATTGTTTCCAAATACAAAATCTGAATTTTAATTGCAGTTTTGTGGTCCACAAGAGAAAAGTAATGCATAACTACTGTTATTTCAAAGACAAATCCTTTAGGGGGATTGCAATTCCTCAAACATCTTTAAGATTCTCAGCAGCAAATCAATACATTTCTCAACAACAATTATCCTTGGAAACCTTCCAATTAGATATGATATGAAGAAACAAAACTGTGCTGGTCTCCAGCTGAGCATTGCCTGTGAAACTGCCTTTGCAACTTGAAACCTAAATGAAATTGTAAAACAGAACTTGACTTTATCAGTAGGCAGCTCTCTTTTGTCAAGTACATGTGGGGATAAAATAACCTCTGAGGCTGGAATTGTTGACACATTTAAACTAAGTATCCATGAATTGGCATCATCTCTCTCCTGTATTTGACTGGAGCTCTTGAGTGCTTCAGCTGTATGAAGGACAAGCAATACTTTAATAATTTTAATTGGAGTGCTATAGCCTGTCCTAAAGTGGTCTTTGAACATAGTGATAATGATAAAATATTAATCTCTCAGAACATTAATTAAGATTACTTATAGACATTGGGATCACTTTGTACAGAAGAGCAGAAATATTGCAATTCCTGGCAGAGCTATTAAAAAAAAATTCAGAAGCAAAACTATTTTACCAATATTATTAGTGATTAACTTTTAATGGAATTGTGATGATTTGAGTGGCTAAGAGCTACACTGTAGGTCAAGATTGCTTGGTAATTCTTCCACTGTGAGTTAGGCAGTGCTTGCCTGACTGAATCACAAATTAACTTCATTCTGCAGGAGAATGCATGGGATTGCCTGAATACATCTCAGTGGCCATCTCAGTTCTGGCCTGTTCAGTTTCCAGCAGCAAATACATTTATAATAGCAATATATATATATTATTATTATATATATTTATTTTATATGTATAATAAAGATTAAAAAAATATATATAATAATATATCTCTTGTTGGAGAATAACAGTTTGTTGTGATGGAAGAACTCAGTGCTGTGTAATGAGGGTTCATGTTTTGGTTTTTGGAGCACTGTGGTTGGATGCTGCTGAAATGGTAGCAGTGTGTTAATCTGGCCATATAAGGCAAAAATGGCAATATTCATAATTAGCTAGGAAAAAAATTGGTTTTGTTTCAAACAAACTCAGTGTGCTCAAACATGAGAGTGTGAAGGATGCTTCTGCCAAAAATGCTGTTAAGTCTGCATTGTCAGGAGGAATAAGACTGGAAATATCCATTGTCTCCCATCCTCACTGTGACTGTGAAGAACCAGGGAAAGCCACTAAACACTTTTTGCCAGACTTATTCCTCAGGACACTCTTGGAGATTGAGGCTCAAAACAGTCTTCTAGAAGCCAGGTTCTAATACCTTCTTCAAGCAATGAAATAAATGGAATAAAACTGCTATGGGAGCAGGGGGTTTTTAATAGGATGTGAGAAATTCAAGTTCACGCTTTCAGGAATTACAGAAAAATAATTTTCTCTTAATTTCTGTTATAAGTTTTCTTCCTGTGTTTAGTCATTTAGTCTGCCTGTGGTTTCAGCTTTCACAGTTTGATTTCAAGTCCATGTAGTTTGTGTTGCTAGCTGGCAAAATAAAATGTGGCAGCCTCCTACAGATATTAAAGGACCCCAAAGTCAAGAAGGATTAATGAAGTCTCTGGGTGAGACTGTAAATTATGGCTGCTTTCTTCCATAGTCTTTGATGGCACAGTCAGATACTGCTGCTCTCAAGTGCTATTGCAAAAGCATCACTGATNGTTGTGCTGGCAGTGGCTGCAGGGAACGTGCCCCTCTGTCCTTGTGAGGTGCAGGGGACAGGTCTCCTCTGGACTGTGGCTGCTGTGCCTGCAGACAGACAGCAGCGAGTCCCTGATGGGTGTGTTTGTCCTGTAAATGTGAAGCCTTCTAAAGCTCATTTCCTCCTGTTGGTGTAATTTGGTGTGTGCCACAAGTTGCTGAGGCGAGAGCAGGAGCTGGAGCAAACCCAGGTATCAGTGGAAGGCTCTGACAGGTCCCTCTCCTGCCTCCACCTCAGGCTTCGCAGTGGATAAGTGGGAGAAAAATAGAAATGTGTCAGAGGAAATCCCCAGGAAGAATCTTTGCCTTTTCTATGTAGTACTATGATGAAAATTATGCTGCATTGCATTCTGTAGGGACCTGGCTCTTTATTGAAATAAAAGTCAAGCATGTTGATATGGTAGCATGTCAAGAGGTGCAGCAGCAGGAATTCCCCCAAAATGACACCTTGGCTGTGGTTTGACTAAACAGTCAACAAATTGTTTAGTGCAGGCTGAAATCAGACATGCTGTGCAGATTCCTCCAGTGCATCCACTTAAAAAGCCCTCTAATGCTAATCCATTTGGATACCACAGTATTGTTTCCAAATACAAAATCTGAATTTTAATTGCAGTTTTGTGGTCCACAAGAGAAAAGTAATGCATAACTACTGTTATTTCAAAGACAAATCCTTTAGGGGGATTGCAATTCCTCAAACATCTTTAAGATTCTCAGCAGCAAATCAATACATTTCTCAACAACAATTATCCTTGGAAACCTTCCAATTAGATATGATATGAAGAAACAAAACTGTGCTGGTCTCCAGCTGAGCATTGCCTGTGAAACTGCCTTTGCAACTTGAAACCTAAATGAAATTGTAAAACAGAACTTGACTTTATCAGTAGGCAGCTCTCTTTTGTCAAGTACATGTGGGGATAAAATAACCTCTGAGGCTGGAATTGTTGACACATTTAAACTAAGTATCCATGAATTGGCATCATCTCTCTCCTGTATTTGACTGGAGCTCTTGAGTGCTTCAGCTGTATGAAGGACAAGCAATACTTTAATAATTTTAATTGGAGTGCTATAGCCTGTCCTAAAGTGGTCTTTGAACATAGTGATAATGATAAAATATTAATCTCTCAGAACATTAATTAAGATTACTTATAGACATTGGGATCACTTTGTACAGAAGAGCAGAAATATTGCAATTCCTGGCAGAGCTATTAAAAAAAAATTCAGAAGCAAAACTATTTTACCAATATTATTAGTGATTAACTTTTAATGGAATTGTGATGATTTGAGTGGCTAAGAGCTACACTGTAGGTCAAGATTGCTTGGTAATTCTTCCACTGTGAGTTAGGCAGTGCTTGCCTGACTGAATCACAAATTAACTTCATTCTGCAGGAGAATGCATGGGATTGCCTGAATACATCTCAGTGGCCATCTCAGTTCTGGCCTGTTCAGTTTCCAGCAGCAAATACATTTATAATAGCAATATATATATATTATTATTATANCTCACTGTGACTGTGAAGAACCAGGGAAAGCCACTAAACACTTTTTGCCAGACTTATTCCTCAGGACACTCTTGGAGATTGAGGCTCAAAACAGTCTTCTAGAAGCCAGGTTCTAATACCTTCTTCAAGCAATGAAATAAATGGAATAAAACTGCTATGGGAGCAGGGGGTTTTTAATAGGATGTGAGAAATTCAAGTTCACGCTTTCAGGAATTACAGAAAAATAATTTTCTCTTAATTTCTGTTATAAGTTTTCTTCCTGTGTTTAGTCATTTAGTCTGCCTGTGGTTTCAGCTTTCACAGTTTGATTTCAAGTCCATGTAGTTTGTGTTGCTAGCTGGCAAAATAAAATGTGGCAGCCTCCTACAGATATTAAAGGACCCCAAAGTCAAGAAGGATTAATGAAGTCTCTGGGTGAGACTGTAAATTATGGCTGCTTTCTTCCATAGTCTTTGATGGCACAGTCAGATACTGCTGCTCTCAAGTGCTATTGCAAAAGCATCACTGATGCTCTCCCTTGGTCTCTTAACTTTTATGTCCCTCCATGCTGACAGCAGTCCTTCAAGCCACATCTCTAGACTAGAAAAAAAGGGTCAAAAGCCCACACCTGTGTTTAATTCAGCTGATTTAAAAATGTCAGAGTTGAATTCTCTGGTGGTGCACTGCATTGGAAAACTGTCTGAGAAAATGTCTTCTGCAGGGATCACAGAATGATGATAAAGCACCTGAGGTCTCCTTGGACTTGGGGGGGTCTCTGACCTGTTACACCTCAGCAAGCATTTACTCTGCTGTGCTAGCTCAGAAAGGGTTAAAGACTTTCTGAAAGCTTCTGAATACTAGAGCAGTTATTTTCCCTGTGTAACACTGAAAGAATGACTATGCATAATCTAATTTTACCTTTATATAGTGTACCTCATAGATTTTCATATATAGAATAATGCCAGAAGCATTTGAAGAAGCTTTTCTTTTACTGAACCTGTGTTAAAACTCTGACATCATCAGAGAAAATATGTTGATTCAAGGAACTTTTAAAAAGCCCCCTCTTGACTTCTGCATTTGATGATCTAAAAACACATTATCGTGATTAATTTGTTTTTCCTGTTAAAATCTTAAGCTCTCCTTTAATAAGATTGTGCTGATAGCAAAGCTTCATATGCTGCTGTGATTTCTCTGTATATTAGTTAAGAGCTACCTAATTAGAAATGTAAAAGTAATTCTCATTTTGTAAACAAATACACTAAAAAGCCTCTTAATGGATAATGGAGTTTTCCTATTTAATTTCTGCAGTACTAACAGAGAGAGGACTTTATTGTGAGATCCCTCTTGCAGTGCTAATACAGAGATAATTTCTAACTAAACTGATTCTTGAAAGAGGAGATAAATTTGAGTTTCAAAATGGTGATGTGACTTTCTGAGTTCCCCTGACCTGTAGGAAACAGAAGCAACAACATTCCAGAGAGACTGTGTGTTTTTCCCTGTGTTTTGTACATTTTCCGGATGCTCCCTGCACTACTCGTGTTTCTCTCCAAGGACAGACTTGGTTGTATCTTCTCTTTTTAATTCCTGTAATGAAATGAGGGGCACGAGTGTTCCTGTCATCTTTTCTGAACCAGAAAGCAAAACATTAGGGAGAAAAGGAGAAAAAAAATTTGCAGTGTGGCTTCTGAGAAGTGCTGAAGGCCTTCCTACCTTTCAAAGAACTGTAACTCCCAATTTTTGTTGACTGCAATACATTTTAAAATACTGATCCTTTAAAAAAATGTGGCCTTGAGTACCTACAACTTGCTCTGCAATTGATGAGAGCTGCAGAACCTAAGCACCACTGAAAATCAAACTTATCAGTCATGCTCACTGGCTTCCTTTGATGGAAACAACAATATGCCTTGGGGAGGTTAGGGAGCTTTACTTAAAATTCCAGCACCTAAATGAGAGAAGTTTCTGCTCACTTCTTTGCTGTTACCTTCTGGGAGCAGAGCTGAGCTCTCCTGGGAGAGCAGGCACCACAGGATCATCTGGAAATCCTGAACCCCCCGTCCTGTGGTGGGATGGGTAGCCTAGAAAGTGAGCCCTGCTTCTCATGCACTGAGATTTATTTACTGTGGATTACTGTTAACAAGAGGAATTTCTTTTTCTCTTGGGAGACAATGAAGATCCTGTTTTTTTCTGTGCAAGAAGAATTACCCAGAATGGAAGGTCTTAAATTAGCTGGTTGTACCTCCTCTTTTGTGATCTGTCTTCATAAACCTTCAAACATTATAAAAGCACCACAGGTTATAGGGCTTTATTAAGCTTTGGTAGCTTCTCTGTGCTAGAGGATGCCAGTACTTGAGGTGTTGCATACTGGAGTAACTAAGTAAAAAAGAAAACCAAAACAGTAGAATGACTTCTTTTAAGGAGTCAATGATATCTGTGTTCAGAATTAGAAATTTAAACTTTGAATGAGGTGATTTTCTTTTTTAACTGCAGTACTAACTGGAGAAAAAAACCCAACTGAGTATGGAGTGTTACATCCTGATACATCTGGCCTGTGTTGAAAGGCTGATTCCCTAACAAGTGGAATATAAGAGCTTTGCAGGACCTGTGCACACCTGGGGCTGCACCTGGCTCATTCACTGCCTGAGTCTCTCTGTGCTGGAAGCTCTTGCTCAGGAAATAGGGTTTCCTGGGCTTCTGCACACACTCCCTGAGTTTGGGAGGGTGCAGATTAACTTCACTGCAACCACTGGAAAGGTTAACCAAGACACAGCAAAAAACCAGGCGGGTTATAACCTGTGTAAAGGAATGGAGCTGAGGCTCTTTGCAGAAGTGTGTTTGCTTCATGGGTGAAGGAAGGAAGGAGGAGAAGAAAGTGAAAAGTTTTGCAAAGACAGTTGCTTTGCCAGGACTTGGAAACTGGAGAGAAGAGTGCTGCTGCACTTGTGGAGAGAGGGCTGTCCATTCAGTGTGCTGTTCCTCACAGCCTGGGTTAGAATCTTGGGCTGTGTCCTCAGGATGCCTTGGGAGAAGAGGGGAACTTGCTTCTGGGAACACAGGAGCTTTGGCTGAGCCCAGGGCCAACCAAGGTAAACAAACAGCTCTCAGATAGCCTTGAGCCTGGGCTGAGTATTCCCTTTTTTTCCCCTCCTTGTAGAGAACTGCAGAACAAGGAAAATAAGTAGAAGTTGGAACTCCTGTGAATCGGACCCCAATGGGACTTGTAAAGTACTTGTTCATCCAAACTTTGCAAAGGTGAGAGATAGAGGAAAAAGCTGGGCTGTCTGTGAACCAGGGGAAGGACTTGACTTACTCAATGAAGAGCAAAGACATACTGAAGTGATTAGAAGGGAAAATGTCAAGCAGTTGAGAAGAGGAATCTCTTGTCTAAATATAAAATGGGGCTGGGAAAGCAACTTGAGTTTCACCTGACTTTACAGCTTCCATTCAGGCCATTTTAAATTTTTTTTTTTAATTTTTGTTTTTCTTTGCAGAAGCAGGGACTTGGCTCAGTGTGTTCAAGGCAGAACCCTTATGCCATGCTTGTTGGCTGCAGGGGGCATCAGGGCACAATTCCTCCAGCTGAAAGATGCTGTAGTGCCTGCGGAGCTTAAGATGCTCTGGAATCCCCACCTGTCTTCATGAGCACTGTTGTATGCCCCCCTCGGGCTGTCAGCAAACACAAATAAAGGGCAGATTCCAATTAAAAATGCACAGGGTCATTGTAATGTAGCTAAAGAGGCTCTCTGGGTTGCTCTGCTGTCAGCCTAGTGCCGGTTGCGTCTCAGCGAGATGTTCTGAATCGAACAGCAAAGCCCTTCTGGAGAGCAGCTTTGTTGGGCTTTGCTCTCTGCCGTTTCCAACTCTCCTCAAAGCAAGGCTGAGCTCCTCAAGTCTGAGTTGGCAGCTCTGGCCCCGAGTGTCCGTGCCCTGCCCCTCAGGGTGCTCCTTACCCCGCAGCAGGAGCCGGGCAAAGGTCTCCTCAGGGCCCTCTCAGGGGCAGCGCTGCCACAGAGGAGGGGCTGCTCTCAAGGTAGAGGGGGTTTGCATCAGCAAAGCAAGGATGAGCGCTGGTTCTTTGCCTCGAGCAAGCTTTCCTCCTGTTTGAAGGGTTTGAGCCTGATGCTGGAAGGTCATTTGACTGACTTGCACATTCCTGCGATACCTGAGTGCTCGCTGGATTTCACTGTATAGCTGCTATTCGAGGCAGAAACCAAAACCAGAGTATAATTAATATATAAAAGCCTCTTTTCTTTGCCTCAGGCTTGTTTCTAGTTTGTTTGTTTCAGTACGTTTCAATGTGAATTTCTCTTGGTTCGCTGACTCCAAACCAATGGCTGGCATCAAAATATAAAGCCTCACAATCACTTTTGCCTCTTTCGTGTGTGACTGCCTCAGAAATGGTGGCTCAGAGCACTAGAAATGTCAGCTACAAGCAGTTCTGGGGGCTACAGCTCTCCTTGTTGGGGTAGAGTTGTAAAAAAGCTTTGGCAGTGGGATGAGTTTGTTCTCCTGGGTGCAGGGGGCTGTAGCAGTGACTGCTACTGTATTAAAATAAGATTATCTCCTGGATCAGATCCTTTTGCTGTATGTCACTCTAGTTTATTAAAAACAGGTGTTTATTCCTTGAAGGTTTTGTGTATTTGTAGAAGATAAATAGTGGTTTCTTCACACAGGTTTGATTAAAAAGAAAGATGAGATTGGCATTGCTTGGAGAACTGCTAAGGAATGGCTTAATTAACACTGCTTAAACCATGTGAGGTCTCAGAATATTGAGGAGTGAGGGGGATTGCTGATGAAGGGAGAGTCTCTGGGTTTACCTCCCTCCTGTTAATAATCCTCCTGAGTCATGTGGAACATTTAGGAGTGGCAACTGCACAGCCCATTTTGGACCATAATTAGATTTTATTTTTTTTAATGCCAGTGTATTTAAATTAGTGCTTGGTCTTTCCCGAAATTCTGCAATTGTGATGATATATTTTCTTTTCATGTCTCTGAAGACCATAAACCTAGAATACTGAGGTTTGCCAATCAGGAGAGCAACCTTCCCCCACCTGGTAAGATCCTGGTTGAGACCAAGTGTTTTTAGAGGTTTGCAAAACCTCTTTTCTGAAATAATTCCTTTGCTTAGTGGTTACTTAGATATGGTTTTCTAAAATCAGAAAATCATATTCTGTTTCCTTCCACTTGTGCTTTATGTGAGACCTCTCACCAGATCATCCAAGCAGCCTGACCCCTGTCCTACATCTCCTTAAAGTCTGGAAATTCAGAGTTTTGCAGAGACTGGTGAATGCACCTCTTGTGTGTGTGAAGTGCACAGTGGCACAATTGCAGTTCCCACATTTATCCTTAAAGTGCTTCTTTGTCATGGAATGCTTATCTAAATGTGGGGTAACGTATAAGTCAGAGAGTTTATGGGTTTATTTTGAGATATTTCACATGAGCTCACACTTGGTTAACTAAAATACATCTGCCCAGTACTTTTAGATATAAAAGGTCAGTGAGGTTCACTCTGATTTTCTTCTTGACTTGGTTAAATACATTACTGCAGCTTAAGGCCATCAATCCCAAATAGAAACTCAGTGAAATGAGATACCAACAAGAGTGAATGAGGGGTGCTGGTGAATCTGCTTTATGGGAGCTTGTGGGATCCCAGCAGGGCCAGTCCAAACTCAGGACTTTTGTTTAATAGGGAGCTTCACACAATTTTTATTTAGTTTCATTTCCAGTTCAAACCCTCACCTTTTCTCTAGTAAGAACGATGCAAGTATTTCAAAGGTTTTACAAATGGTTTTACTTTAAAGACTTGTATTCCTAAAGGATTTCCAAATGTGGGATTTCCAAGTGCAGAATTTTCCTTTATGGCTTTTCTTTGTGTGTGTTGTTTTTATGTTATTTTGAAAAGAGACCCAATGCACTACAAAACAGTTTTTTAAACAAGAAGGAAGATCAAAAGGCAAAATTCTAAATTTAATGTGGAACTGAATAATTCTTTTTAGCACCCAAAGATTTCCATAAGTACGAGTCACTTGCAAGTAGTTTTCTAAGTAGAATTAAGAAACTGTAATGGGTTGGCTCCATCAGCAACTTCAACCAAAATCCATGTAGAAAAAGCCATCTGCCTGGCTCTTGAATTGCAGTCTGTGCAATGATGCTGTGTTTCAGCAGGGATCAGTGTCAATGTGAGGAAGGGCTCCCAAGAGAAAGTGAAACGTGGTATTAAAAATGTCAATATTTCACTTTCTAAACTGAAATTCTTGGTAGTGTTGAGGTAATCCATATGTCTTAATCAGCTCCTGGTGTTTGAGTGGGAGGAAGCTCACACAGTAACTAGTTGAGGAGGAGGAGCAGTTAGTCAAAATAACTGCTTTTCTCCCTGAGGACTTTTGGGTTCTGGAAATATTTAACAGATGAAGTAGCAGGAGCAGCTGTCCCGAGGGAATTATCAGAGAGGCTTTTGACATCACGGATCCTATAGATTGCTAAATGAGTGTTTTGTCTGCGGAGGGCCCGAGGTGTGATAGCACCCAGTGGGTTTGGGGGATTTTTCTGCCTGTTGGGATTGCCAACAGCAGCATGGCAGTGGAGGCTCCGACAGCGTGGGCTGTGCCTCCTGCCCCGTGCTCTGGAGGGGATCTGGGGACAGGAACCTGATGGAGCCCCGGCCTTTGGAAGGGACATGAGGTGCAATCTGCAGAGCTGGGGCTGAGGGATGCTGTGTGCAGCCCAAGGCAGCTGTGCCTCTGGGGGTGTTTGCTGCTGTCAGGGACAGCAGGAGGGGTGAGCAGGGTACCCAAGTCTGTTCAGCTGCCCCACTGCTGCCTCTCAAGGGCTGGATCTGGATGGGAATTCCAGAGTCTCCCCAGCAGGTGTGGGGGCAGGAGGTGTCCCTGCTGCAACTCTGCCTTCTCCTAGGGAGAGAGCACCCGTGCATCCCTCACTCCTGCAGCACAGTGACTGCTGCTCTCCTGGGGCAGCTCCACTGCCACAGTGCTTCCCTGCATGCCTGGGAATGGGCTGCTGTCTCAGAATTAATAATTTAACTGATTATGAAGGCACGTTGGCAGATACCATAGTACCCGTCAAATCTAACTGCCTGTAAATTTAATTAGTGTGCAAAAACCGGCTTTGGAGTATACCAAAACTTAATTAGTCAGCAACTTAAGGTTGTTAGCACACTCTCCAGGGTAATAATATCCAAAAAAGGGTACATGAAGGCTGTGATAAAATAATTAAAAGTGTAAGATCCTCACGGCATGTTTTCTTTAGAGCTCATCTCTGCTGTTTATAAATCAGTATGGGGGGATTAGAAGAGCAGCACCTTGGAGCTGGGCTCTGGTGTGGGTGTCTTCCCTCAGTGGTGGGGAGCAATTAATTAGCAGGTGTGGTGGCTGGTCAATCCTAGGCAGAGGATTGAGCCTGTTCCAGGGAGTGTCCTACGTCTTTCACCATAATGTGTCTACCTGCTGCTGGGGAAACCCATGGTCCTTACAAAAGTATGGACTAGTAATTAACAATTTGGGAACCATGGAATGGCTGGAGGGATTTCTAACTGGGCTGATGGGGGAGCCTGTAACTGATATATTAGGTCTTTTAAATGAAGTAATTCAGGAGAGAGAATAGAAACTCTTGAGGAGTATTATCAGCAGCCTGGGTGGTGGTGACTTGTCCTGGGCATGTTCCTGTCAGGACAAAGCACTTCAGGTGTCCTCCTGGGCTACCACAGGGGCTTTGCAGCAAGGGACAGTGGCTTCCTGCCTGGGAGGAAAGCTGGTTTCCAGTTTGTCTGCACACTCCTGCATGCAGTGCCTCCATGGAGAGCAGGATGTGTGACTTGCAGCCCCTGTTACTACAGGGAGCGTTTCGGCTCCGAGGGGAAAGCCCTGTAACTGTGACTCACTGCAGGTTGTTTGAGAGGAAGGGAACGGGATTTAGTAACACTGAGTGTGCCCCATCTGTCACCCCCCAGAGATGTACACACTTGTCTTCCTAGTGCTCTGCTTCAGCCCTAGGCTGCTGCAAAGTGTTTGTGACAATTACCTGTATTTTTGTGGGAATAGCCTCTCCTATGAATGGAGCATGGACCAAAATGAAAGCAACAAAATTTTCTTCAAGCATCCCTGGGCCTGGCTGTGGTTTGTTGCTAGATGCTTGCCCTCTGAGTGTTCCTGGTCTCTCATTATCCCCATGCATCATGGGGAAAGAAGGAAACAATTAACTTTATGATCCCTGAAAGAGTATGTAAAAGTCAACAGTGTCTAAGAAATGTCTGGAGGCTGAAACCACTTATCCACTTACATTCAAAAGATGAAAGAATTAATAAAACATATTTTGGCTCCTCCATTCCCACTCCACATACCAAGACAACAAATTCAGTTCCTGTGCCCTGCAGATCTGAGGGAGGACATATTTTGGAGGCACATGGAGCTCCCCTGCTGCCAAACACAGGCAATGGAGCCTCCCTAAATACTTGTGGCATCGACCTCACCCAGCCAGACAGGCCCTGCCTCCCTCCCAGGCAGGGCAGAACAGGGGTAGTGACTGGGTGATCTGCTCTGCTGCTGGGAGAGAAAAAACACATTGCCCATCAGTACTGGGTTGCCTGCCTAGACTGCTGTCTCCAGCATTGCCTGGAGACCCCATTCTGGAATATGGGATTAGTGGAATTATGTTCTGGAGCCATAGCAAAGAGCCTCTCTGGGCTGGTGTTTCATGGAGTGGGACCATCTTTCACAATATATGAACAGCCCAGTGGAATCCTGTAGAGTTTTCCTCTAAATCCTTTATTATCATGGGGCAATGTGTCCACGTGATCCAGGGTTTGGTTTTTGGGAAGTTGGTGTAGGAACAAAACAAGGGCAGAAGCAAGGCTGGGTGCTGTGTGTGTGTCTGCACACAAACATCTTTCCCCTGGATTTAATATGCATCTGTTGAGGTTCATTTCACTTTCTATAGAACCTGAAAGCTCAAAGCAGATTTTTTTCTGCAAAAACTCTGTACCACATGCACAAGGTACACTTACACCTCAGCCTGGGCCTGCTGAATAAGATGATTTTGTTGACAATCCTCTGCCCAACTGGGTTTAGCTCTTGGTTTTTGCTGTGACGCTCATGTATCCTCCAGCCACCTTCAAGTCTATGCAGATTTGAGATTGACTTTGTTAAATCAGGGTTTAAGGTGTTTTGTTTTTTTCATCTGAGGCCTGTGACAAAGTGAAGAATGGCTGCCTGGATTCAGTAAACCACCAGATTTCTGAGAGACAGACTGCACACTGCTGAGTGAGCTTAATTTAATGAATTGAGGGATGCCATGTAATCTAACTGCTTATTATGTTAAGAGGCAGCAGATAATCTAATGATCCACAGGTGGCTATTTTGATTTTACTGCATGAAGTTAAACATGTGCTTGACTCCCCCACACAGAGCAGTGTTTGTCCCCGTGCTGAAGTGGTACAGGGGGGTGCTGGCAGGGTGCTGTGGGTGCCTGCCAGGATGGGGCAGCCTCAGGCTTCCAGAGCTCTTCATTTCTATGACCAGGAGCTCTCAGTTATAGCAAAAATGCTTGTGATGATATGCCCAGGAAAACTTACTGAAAACCAGCAGATATAATTTTTATATTTTTAGGAACACCTGGTAATTTTGTGCCTTTTTATGCATGTATAGGTGCTCTGATCAACTGGAGAAATGCACGTCATTGGTTATTTATATTTGTAGAATGCTTATGTATTTTAGAAAGTACCTATTCACAGCCTGTAATCAGGCTTTAATCATGGCCTGTAATCACAATCAATAAATTAATAGATTAATTAATAAATTAATGTCAATGAAATATGATTTTTCTATTGATTGTATGTTTATTGATTTTGATGCCTGGAAGGTGCTGGGTTCCTCAAAGAAGGAAGCTGAGTTTTAATGAGATTTGCACTTTAATGAGATAGCACTTAGAAACACCACTCTTCAGTGTACCCTGCTCCCATTTTTGGGATCACTAATGTTGGTGATATAAAACTGCTTTCAATCTTTACCTTTTACTCAGCTTTACCTTTAATTGCTTTTGGTTCTGTTCAGTCTAACTGTAATAATTTAATTTTTTTGTTTAAAATTTCAATCATACTCGCCATATGGCAAGCATCATTTATACATAAAAGCTACTTGCTGTTTTACCTTTGGAAATCATCAGGGCCTTCACAGTAAGAGCTTCCTAACCATCTGCTCCCCTCTCTGACCTCGTGTTAATGTAGACATCTGCAGTTGTGACTCGGGGGTTATTAAACAGCGATGTCCAGTCAAACGCCCTTGTGCCTGGCTTCCCCAAATTCACTGCTGCAGAAAGCCTTGGCTGCAACAAAAGCCCTTCAGGCTGCAGCTGTGGTGGGCAGCCCGTGCCCCCCACACCCTCCTGCAGGCCCTGCTGCACACAGAGGCAGAACAAGTGGATTTGGCCGAGGGGACACAGCCACCCCCCTTAGCCATGGGTTCACACTGGTGTCCTGTAATCCCCTAATGCCAGAGACTCTCCAGCATTAGGCCCCATGCTAATCCATTTTTAGAATGTGCTGCGTGCATAAAGAAGATTATGCCATCTTAAAATGAGCTAATTATTTGTAGTTAATCAGAGCATCCCTCAAATTACAGAAGAAAGTGCTGTAGGTTGAAATGCTGTCCTCGACTGAGTGAGCAGCCAGACTCTTGCTGGGTTCAGCAGTGCAGGATGGGAGTGCTGGAGGATGCTTGGCAGGTTTGGGCTGCTTTGGTTTAATTTGGCTTTTTTCTATCTAAATACTGTATAAAAATGTTTGTCAGTGAGGAAGAAGAGGTGGCCCCCAGTAATCTATTATCTTGCAGGGGCTGAAAACAATGGAGTTAACCACAAAATTTAAATGTGTGTTTCTGGTGTTCTGAGACTTGACACTCTTCATCTGGGTGCTGTGTAAATTGCAGATGAAGACAAATCATTAATTTGAACACATACATTTATTAAAAAAAAGCAAAAGCTAATTTCATTTTGTGGTTAATATGCTTTTAATGATTTTTTTAAAAGGCAAGGATTGCTTACTAGACCTGCTAAAATATTTATATAAATTTTTGGAGTTGTATTCAACCATAATAATGACAATTAGACTTAATGCATTTGTGTTAATACTGATCTGTTTTCCCTAAAGCAGAATGCCTTTAAGCACATGCAATAATTTTGCTATTGAATAGTAAAAATCTTGGTAAATGATTCAGGTAATATCTTGGTCTAAAACTGATTCTTGCCCACATTAGTCCTTTAAAATGAGACAGCAAGAAAACTATTCTAAAATATATTACTTTAGTGCATTAAATATGACAGTTAAATGCTGGGATTTCTGATAAAAGCTCTCTGTTTTTAATGGCCCAAAAGCATGAAATAAATCATGGTGAGGTGGTAAGGGTTTGGGGGGAGAAACCCTGGGCTGGCAGGTACAGCTGCTCAAGGGTTGTGTTTCCCCAGTCTGTCCCTGTCCCACCTGGGCAAGATGTAGTGTCAGACCCATAGAAGAAGAGACACATTTGTGTTATTTGGAGGTGGTAATGGAGAGCATTTCCCCCCCTAAGTTTCTTTTTTTTTCTTAAATAATCAGTCACATGGATCTGATTTCTGAAGTAGATTAATTTCATTATACAAGTAGTAGGTAAGAAAGTCACTGTAGGCAGTTGAACAATTCAGGTTACCAATGTGTCTGTTCAAGTCCACAGAGATTGAAAAATGGGTTGAAAATGTGCATGCATTCTCTGAAAAGAGATCAGTGAAGAAAATTATCAGAAATGAGTTATCATTTTTTTGTTCTTGACCAAGTTTTATAAATACTTTAATATGAAGTATTTGGTTTCCGATTACCTCAATGTATGGATTTTTTAGGAAAGTTGGTGATGTTTGTGTTTTTTGAGAGGATGTGGGTAGGAGGGGGTGGCAGATGGGAAAGTCAGGAGAAGGTTAGGATATGCTTTTTAAAGGAAATGCAAATAGAAATGTAATTTAAAAATAAAAGTGAAAGGATAAAAGGGTTTCTGAGGGATCTGTTGGCCGAATTGGGATGGCTGTGCTCTCAGACAAGGGGTGAGGTGCAGTGTTTCAGCTTCTGTCCCAGGTCCAGAGCCCTCCTTCCTCTGAGAGCTGGAGAGGAGGGGGTTCTGAATTCCTGCTGGCAGAAGTGTGGATGTGAGCTGCCTGTGCTGCTCCCCAGCCCGGGGAGCTCCTGCAGCCTGGCTGCGGCTAAGGGTTCTTTAGGAGAGTAATTGACCTTGAAATGTGCTGGGAGTGCAGAAGGACAAAGTCTCTCACACTTTAGGGAACTTGTTTATTGCCAGTTGCCTCTTGTTCCTAAGCCTTAATTTAATTCCTTTCAAATTCCTCTCTTCAAAAACCCCTTAAACAGAGTCATGTGAATCAAGGGGGACTGGCAGTTCAGGTGTTACAGAGGAGGGTGCTTGCCTGTGGGAGGGCTGTGAGGAAGGGAGCCCTGTGAGCAGGGGTGGCCACGGGGCTTTGCCCCTCTGGGATGCCCTGTGGACCCAGTGCTGCTCTTCTGTGGGACACTGGATCTTCATGGACCTCCTTTCCCTTCTGTTGTGTTGAGACCAGTAGTGGAGCTGAATGGATATTGGGAGCTGCACTTTAATTTTGCTGTAGTTTTACTAAAGCTTCTCTTGTGTTAATTTGGACTTGAGATGGGTCTGTTTGTAGTGCACAACAGGAGATGAGCAGAGTTTCCAAGATGGCAGCACGCTCCTAAAAACACTTGTGAGTGTGAAGATGAGCTCGGTGCACGATGTTCTCTTGCACAGTGAGGCAAATGTTCAAGTGATCTGTGTGTGATACAGTAGCCAATCCATTCAAGCCTTGGTTGCTCCTGCTGCAGCTGTTCAGGTGAATGCCCTACAGTTCCTGCATTCCAGCCCCATGGTAAATTACACAGATTTTGCAGACCCCTTTAGCTCCTGGGATAAGAAAAGAAGAATTTCCCTAAAGCTGTGAGGTGGCTGAATACAGCATGGTATCTGGGAGTGGGATGGGTGAGTGGAGTGCCTTGTTCTCCTCAGGAGCTCTGCATCTGTCTCCTTCCACAGCCTCTGGCCTTTCCTGTGCAGAGGGGTGAGCTTCAGAGTTGATGAAGCTTTCTGTTCAAGCTTAAGTCTGAATTTTCTTTGCTCAGTTTTTTAACTGCTTGTCACTGTTATTACATTCTCTTTATAAGCCACAGTGCAACACTGTTGCCTATTTCAGGATGACATTTTCAAGTGATTGTGTCTTTTACATTTTGCTTTAAAAAGCTCTCTTTGTCTCCACCCACCAACTTGTTTTTGGACTAGACCCACCCATTTGTACTAATGCCTGTTTGTGCAGAATTATTTCATGACAGTCTCTGTTAAAATGGTTTAATACAGTTTCAGGAGTGGAAGGTGTGTGCTTTGTCCTGTTACTTCCAGAGTAAACTGCTTCATATTACCTACCACTGTGTGATGTGACTGCTGGCAGTTCAGTCCAATGAACTGATTTTGTGCCTGAGGTTCAGCTCCTCCTGTTTCAGCTACTCACCTATGAACAAAAACCTACAAGAGAGCTGGAGAGGAACTTTTTGTAAGGATGTGTAGACAGGACAGGGGGACATGGCTTCAAATTGAAAGACAGTAGGTTTAGGCTAGATTTTAGTAAGAAATTCTTTACTGTGAGGGTTCTGAGCCACTGGAACAAGTTTCCCAGAGAAGCTGTGGGTGCTCCATCTCTGGAAGTGTCCACTTTGGGCAACCTGGTCTAGCAGAAGGTGTCCCCCCTGGCAGGGGATTTAGAATTAGATGGTCTTTAAGGCTGTTTTCAGTCCAAACTGTTCTGTGCCTCAGTGATTCTATGTGGTGCTCACTGCACAGCCAGAAAATTCGGGCACAGGGGGAAGAAAGAGACTTGACCATTTCCATTCTGAGGAGGGATTTTGATCACAGTCTCCTAAGTCCTAATGGCTAAGGTTTAGGAAAGGAGTTCTGTACAAGTCCCTTCTGGGTCCATCCTGTGGTGGAAGCTTGATTTAATCTCTGTGCAGAAGGCAGCAGTGGCATTTTGGGAGTGGCTGATCAGATTTTGACCACGAGGTGGGAGAGACTCACACCTGGGAGCCCTCCTGAGTGGTTCCTGTTCCCAGGGAGCCCTGGGTCTGCCTGAGAGCACCTTTGTGCACAGTTGCTCATTTTTCATTAGGTAGTGATTTGATTAGATAAAAATAAAAGTTGCTTGAGCATTCACTTTTGCAGTGATGCATAACAAATTTATGCAGATTCAAATAGGACTAATCTGCATGCAAAATATAAAATGTGATTACTAACCCGTATGCACCTGTACTGAAGTTTAATTGGGTACAAATATGAACAGGAAGAGAGAAACGTAACAAAATGTACAGCCTTGAATTTGGGTATGAATTAATGCAGAGAGATCCTTACAGTGTTAATGATGATTCAGGTGTTTCCGGAGTAAATTAAATCTTTCAGTAATTTAAGAACACTTATTCTTTAATTAACATTGACTTTATTGAAAAAAATACAATCTTGTTTTCTGCAGACTTTTCACCATTTGCTTCCTTTAGCTTGTTCTAATGGCATTCTTTAGTCTTGTTCTAATGGCATTCAGTTCATGTCCAGGATCACCCTGAAAACACAGACGATTGATTCTGATCATGTGTGAATCAGTTGACAAAGGTCGTCGTTTCCTTGACATAAAGCAAACGTTATCAGTGCTAACAGTGCGTTGGGAGGCCAGGACTTAAAGTCAAGAGAGCTTTAAAGAACATGTTATTACTCATTTTCATAATAATTTTGGTGGTGTTCAGTGATTCGTTCATCTAACACTGCAGCTGGTGTTCAAATACAGTATTAGTGCATATCACTTGCCTGTGAAGGTCTCCATGGTCCAGGGAGGTTGGATGTCAGTGGAAGTGCATTTTAGCTGATGTTTCTTTCTTCCAGAAGGCTCTGAGAAGGCTGTTAATGTTCCATGGCTAAGCGGAGGAGAGTGAATTCAGGTTGTAGAAGTGAATGAGTTATGAGAAGAGCAGCTGAAAGTCAGTTATCTCCACTGGCTTCTCGTCCTCAGGGCACGTATCTGAGGGGAGACTCCAGCACCTGTAGCTCCCATCTTCAGAACCAGAGCCCATGTAATTTCTGTGAGTATTGGGGCTGGTACCATTCCTGCATGGAAAAGCTGGCATTGCCTGAGCCAGGTTTTGTCCCTCACTGTCCAGGGTGCAGTGCTGGGAAGGGAACCTCCTGCCTGGCTGAGGAGGGCAGGGCAGCCAGGAGCACGGCTTGTGCACAGTGTGGCCACCCTGGTCATTAGAAACACTTCCAGGTAAAGCTTTCCTGAGTGGGTCTCTTGAGGTCCAGGCTCCTTTCAGTGAGAGAGATGCTGTGATGAGGAGAGCCATCCTCAGAGAACCTACCAAGTAAATGTTGCACATTGTGAACACCAACAGTTGCCGCTGAGCCCTGCTGAGCCCTTTGGGTTCAGAATGACTCTTGCTAAGAGATTTCTGACACATTTTGATGGAGAGCAAATGTAAGTAGTGGGAATGCTTTAAGTAAACTGAGGTGACATCAAATAATCAAAACCACTTAACACTGTGACACAAAGTGACAGCATCACAGAATTTAAAAATTTAAGTTGACACTCTGTCCTGTGCATTAGTGAATACAAGAGCAAACAGCACCATGGCATGGGTTAGTTATGGAGTGTCAGGATTTCCTCTGAGTGGCTGTGACACTGTGAGGCTGGCCTGTGACCCTGGTGTTGTTTTATACAGAGGAGTGGTTTTATATACAAGTGAACAAGGCCTTGGAAAGGTGCCTTGAGCAGAAGGCTCCCAGTGGAGCAGTGTGGGAGAGTGGCTCGGGTTGTTTGCTGGAATGACCGCTGTGCTCTTTGAAAGCTCTGTGTGATGAGAGAGGGGCTGTGACTGGAGCCTTGCTATGCAAATCTCCCCTTGTTTAATAAGAATATCCCCAAATGACTGCATGGGGAGCCGTAGGTTCAGATCTCTCTTGAAGTTATTCATCCAAGACCTCTCCATTTATCCATATTTCCCAGAGGAAACAGGCTCTATTGCTTCCTTTAAGCAGTTACCCAGGATATATGCTAACCACAACAGCTGCTGCTTGCAAGAACCTTCATTTTGTTAATGTTACCTTTGCCAGAAAATATTCAAAACAGAAAATGAAGTATCTGTAGTGGTGTGTTCAACTCAGCAGGAAGCTGCGTTGGTGCCAGAGCAGAGTGAGACAGAATAGTAGAGTTCTGTAGCAAATAAATTATTAATCTTTAATGTGCAAAAAGAGGAGCTGCAGGAAGGAAAAATGGCATGATCTGGCAGTGCTTGCAAGCACCTGTGAGTCTCAGGGCTGTACTGATTTTCCAAGAAATATCTTTATGTTCTAGGCCCTTAAGAAAATACCACAGTGAGGGAGCCACCTAATCCATTTGTTCACTGCCAAGCACAGTGCTGGCTTTACCACAGCCCTGCCACATCTTGGTTATCAACTGTTTGATCAGGCAGATGGGAAAGGGTTTTATTCTGCACTGCCATCTGCAAGGTTTCAGAGTTAATAGTGAACTGAAGACAAGAATAAGTTGTTCCACTGGAAGATCTGATAATTGCTTATCAACAAATGACTGAGTGACTTGAAAGCAGACAAATGAGAATGTGCAAGTGTTGTAGGTGAATAGGCTCCGAGAGGTCAATGTTCAGGGGGTATTCGTTGGGCCTCAGGTTGCTCTGACAGCAGTGGCCCTTTCAGAAGGCATTTGCTGGTGTCAGAATGGTGTTTTAGAGAGGTTAATGAGCCCTTGAGGAGCTTCTTAATGGAAAAGGGGGAGAAAACTGAAGCTAAAAGGAAGTGGAAGGCAGTGAGGAAGGCTCGTTGTTTCTGTATTTATTCTGTATTTAGGTGGACTCTGTGCTCTAGTATCTGTGAACAGTCTGTGAGTACAAAGGCTCCAGGAAAAGGTTGTGTTTCAAGACAAAATACTCTGATATTCCTGGCTCAAGTGAGCTCATGCTGTATATATATCCAGATAGAGCCTTGACTGTGTCACTGGCACTGCCTGGGTGACGTGGCATCATCCGGCAGTGCTCTCGAACATGTTCAGGCCATGGAGGTGTGATGCGTGGGTATGACAGTGAATGTGTATTTACAGCTTGGCTTTACATTTGGGGAGAGAAAAACTGAGGTTTCCATTTTGGTTTACCTAGGGTTTGGGTTTGCAGGGTGGTGTGGGAGTACCCTGAGCATTTACAAAAGGGAATCCAATGAAGTGCTAGAAAGTCACCATAGAAACATTAATGTGTGGAGAGTATGACAGAATTGTTTCTGTAGATACTTCCTGAGACTTCAAAGGATGATACTTTTCAGAAACGGTGGAGTGCAACCAATTAATTGAAATTGCAAGTTTCAGAATATTAGATTTGTGTAGGTGTGTGGAGGGATGGAGATGCTTTTGGATCAAGTCCTCTGCTGTAGTGGGCAAATATGTCACATACTCCCTTCAATTTTATCAAGATATCCCGTTCATAAGCAGTTACATCCAGGCTCCCAGTAGTGCTGCTCCCTCAGAACCACTGGGCTCTGCTGACAGGACACCTTCTCATACTCCAAATATTTCCATGGTCACTTGGAGCAGTGTAAATAGCTTTTCTGCCTCCCTGGGTCTTTCCCCTGTTGTACTTATGAATCTACTATTTTGCTACCTTCATCTTGTAAAATTGAATCTCAGATTGTCTGGTCTTCTAGATTATCCTTCTTAGCACTTCTTTCATTGTGAATTTCTCAGTCAAGGGTGACTGGAACTGTGCAGTTTTCCCCATCAACTTGTCATGTCCCACAGATGCATGAAGTCTGGCAGTAGACACGTCCAGGGGCCAAGGGTATGTTTCTTTTTTGGCAAAAGCTTCTTTTGGCAAAAGTTCCTTGTAAAATGAAATGAATTGTCCTTTACAAGAGGTCAGAATTGTTATTAGTTCACATGTCCAATGCTGTAAGGGAATATTAAGCAGTAATTAACCATTACATCTGTTTAAAATTCCCATGCCAGTTCTTCTTCCACAACAAATAACCTCTTGCTCACTGGCAGTTTCTGTAGTCAAATGATGTTTTGTCTATCTTCATCTTGTTCTGGAAGAGAAGAGGACTCAAAGAGTCCTTGGATGTCATTTTTGTTTGACAGTTGCTTTGTAAGTGCTGTTGGCACAGCTGGGCAGGGTTGTCTCACCAGGACATCTGGAAGCTCTGGGATGTTCTTGGAGCACAGATGAGGAGCTCAAAGCTTCCAAAAGTTCTTTACTGCAACCAAAAGTTGCTGAGACAACTGGAAACATGCACAGGACAGTTGGTGAGAACTGGGCTAGGGAGAAACCCAATTGAGATTTTGTGTCGGACTTGGAATTTCATCCTGTGTTGCTTTTGTTTTGGTTTTTTACACTGATCACTGTAGGGTCCTGTAGGGCCTTTGTTTGAGGTGTGTTAATTGCTTGAGTCAGTGGCCCTGTCTTTGATACAGTGGGTCATCTTTCAACAATTTCTTTTATTATTTCACAATGAAATATTTAGGACTCTGTGTTCATAAAAACTTTCTCCAAAAAGCTACTTCTTGTCTTGGACAATCACACTAAATTATCCACCAGCCTCCTGGTTCTTTTCAGTAGTAATGGCTTGACCCAGTTGCACAATTCATTCCTCATCATTTTTCTGAGTTTCTTGGATAGTCACTTATTTCCCATCTCATTGGATATCAAAATGACTTGTCCTATATTTTTCTAGTCATTTAGCTCCTGTTGGGTAGTGGGAGTTTGTAGAGGTTTGGCTCTCAGTACTAAACAGCCATGTTCCAGTGGATTTTGTAAGTTCTTACAGGAGCTGTTTGGTAATGGCTCTTGTGTTGTGTTGGACTGGTGTTACATGATGCTGCACAGTTAGAAATCTTCCTCAGATGCCTTGGTTTTAAGCAACCACTAAACAACATTCAGAAATTTGCTTGCACTGTTTTTTCCTCTTCCTCATGCCCAAATATTGCTAAATTATTTCGGTTATAACTAAATCTTGGGGTTTTTTAATCTTAAAAAATGACTCATTGAGCATTTGTAGCTGAATTGTCATGATCTCTTATTGCTAATACTCACTGTAGACTGTATTTTTCTTCACCAGTGCTTGTCAAAACTGGAAGTGGGTGGGTTTCTTTGTGCCTTGATAAATCAAATCAGTTCCAATGAATGGCAGTGGGCTCCCACTCTGCATGTCATCCTTGCTGTGAATTTTGAAATGGCATGCATGGTTCTAACACAAATTTTGTCTATGCTGTTATTTTAGTGCTATTTTTTAATATAACATTTACGAAAACATTGGCAATCAAAGAACATGTTACCATTTGTGCTAATTTCAGGAGATGATCACAGGGCTATGTAATTAGCATTGATTAAACAAGGAGCTGAATGGAGAGAGGCTACTTATGAGATGGAAGAGCAGGACATTTTCACTGCTAGACAAGGAACACTTTACAGTATGTTAATGAATCATGACAGCTGGAGAATTCATAAAGGCCAAATCAGAGATGATTGCTTCTGTTACAAGGCAATAGGTAGGTCACTGGGCATTATAAGATGCTTAGGATGGTATCTGTTGTACTGTGGGGAAAGTGAGAGATTTATGTAATGAAAATCCTGTTTCACAGCTCTAATAAGCTTGTTAATAACAATTCAGTGTGTCACGGCACTTAGTAAGGATTTCAGCTTTTGTAATGTAGAATGAGGTGAAAGATTCAAGTGGGAAAGGAAGAAAGATGTTGCAGTGAGCATTTTTTCTGCAGCAGTGTGTGCTAGCAGCACCCTTTAAGAGGCTTTCATGGGCTGCAATTCGAAGTCCAGTTGCAAGGTGTGAAGGCAGGCCAGTTCCACTTGAGTTGTCTCTGAGCCACCTGCCTGCCTTGAAAACGTGCCTATGTTAGTAGAGAATTTGGTGGTGGCAATTAGCAGGGCCAGTTTCTCTTGTCAGTGTGACAAGCCATTGCAGCATGAAATGGCATGTGCTGAAGCTTTTCCAAGCTCTCATGGGAAATCCCTTGTGCAAACAACTCAAAAACTTGTGTGCTTCCTCCCCAGTTTGTAAACAGGTGCTGTGGGTGGGATTTGATAGGTGCAGGCTGGCTTTCTCTCCTTGGGATTCACCCCCCTGCAGATGGATGCTACCCCCTGGGAAAGGGGCAGAAATTTAGGGTGTTGAAATGGAGGAATGAGTTTAGTGAGTTCTGTATCCCCTTGCAGTGGGGTTCATGCTATGCAGTGTGTACCTGCCTCGTTCATGCAGTAGAAATGCCCGAGTTACTGTTTGGGTGAATCTACCCTGGTGTAGTAGCCATGAACCCTTTGAAGAACTCTGGTTCATCACCCAGATGAGCAGAGTGCTCACATCATTCCATTTTCCATCTAATCCTCTTCAGGCTTGACTGCCCCTGTAAGTTCTTGGAAGGGCCATTCAGCTCTGCCCCTCTGCTCAGACCCAAAATCCCAATGTCAGGGCAATTCCTGAAGTCAGTTTTCTCTTCTGGCCATCAGAAGAACTTGTCTATGAGGATCAGTCTTTCTAATGGATGTTGCATCTGGAACTGGCCATTTGTATATTCTACACCAGTGTCAAAGTCTTACATTTTTACTATTTGGCATCATCATGGGAGGCAACAGTGTCTGTTTGAATGTGCACAAAACCTGTCTGCAGGAGGTGCTTTTGTTTCACCTCCTCACTCAAGTTTTGAATCATATGTATAACCAGAGTTCTGTCCATTCAAATGCTGGTTCAACACTTCAGGGGTGGTTACAGTGTTTTTACCTGTTGGTCTGTCTGGAACATGATGTGGCATCTGTGGAACATGAACCCCCTGATAACTGGAGAGCAGCCTGGAGCAAAAGCTTGCATGTCTGAGCAGCTCCAGAGAAGAGGGGAGGGAATGCAGGTCTTTTGGTCTAGGCTTTCTGTGACTGATTCTTTTCTCCTGATTAACCCAGCTCTTGGAATCTCACAGTAATTTTGTGTGTCAGAAACCCTTTTTTAGGCTTGTCTGCAGAGGGCAAGGGCTGTGGTTTGTGTTAGAACCTGACTTCAGAGATGTAGCACAGCCTATCTTTGCTCTTGCTTCCAGATCACCTGCTCATTTCTAACTAAGCAATGTACTGGTGGAGGTGAGCCCATGTGAGCTTGCTCCAGGTTGCTTGTGCATTGCTGTGCTGTGTTCTTGGGCCTCGGGTCCAGTTAAAGGAGGAAGCCTCAGAGCTGTGGAGGTTGTACAGATTTTGGTCTGTTGCCTGTTTCAAGTAAGTCTAGGACAAGTCATGCTGTAAATAGATATCATCTGTCAGCTTCACCTTTTTCTTTCTTTAGTTCTTCTTTCCTTATTTTTTGTTCTCTCCTTCTTGAAGGGGTATGATGACATAGGGTTGTTCCCTAATTGCAGCAGAAGCCTAGGTGGGGAATACATTAAAGCATGAACAAACAGGAATCTGCTAGGTAAACATTTAATTTTTGCCTGCCTGCTTCAATTTTAAGTCCCACAGGACCAACTTCCTACTATCACTGAACCTCATTATAGTTTTATCTCTGGTCTTATAATAAAATCAAAAGCATTAAGCAACTGGAGCTGTCCTAGGCTATTTAGGATCGATTCAGGTAACCACTAATTGCAGTTTGCCTCCCAAATGCTGTGGAAGTTGAAGGTCTTTTGCTAAATGTGGTGGTCAAATATCTTCTTGAGACAGTGCACGAAGCAAAGTTAATAGCGACCAGGGTTATTTAATATCCTAAATAAGGATACAGAGGAGGAAGTGGAAGGCAATCTGGCAGTGTCTGCTGTAGCTGCTGGCATGGTTTTGTTACAAATTAACTGTATCAGAGTGAATTATAAAGGGGAAAAAAGGTTGCAAATGTTGATAAGATTTGGACATTGAATTTAGATTTGCTTGTATATGTGGCTATTTTCATGTTTTCTGTGGAACTAGTTCATGTGGTTCCAATTATTCATTTAAGTTCCATATTATTATCTTCAGTTTCCTGAGTGCATGATTTATGTATCTAAGACTATTAAAGCCAAATGCACAAATTGAAATTCACTGCACATTGATTAAATTGGCTGTATGCATTACTTAAGTTAAATGAATTACGTATGTTAAAAAATGACTCTAATAGTTACAATTTGCAATTTGAATGACCTATAAACCAAGGATTATTTGCCAACAAAATGTTTGAATAATACTGAGTAATGAATATCTTAGAGAATTTCATGAGTTCATCACAATTAATGAATAAGGAAAAAATACTTATCAGATAATATGTAAGTATTTGTTCAGTGGAAAATCAAATTCACAACAGGTTATTTGGAAAATCCAGCTGAATGTCAAGGATGCAGGAATGAATGAGGTGTGATGAATGCACCTAATTTCACATAATGCTGTTTTAGGAAGGTTGGCTTTCTGCAGATATGCATCTTCTTTCTGTGAAGAAAGAGGAAAATTGAAGACCATGGTCATGCTGCACCCACAGAAGTTTGCAGTGGTGTGATTAAAGTGCTCATTCCTTTTTGGCTCCATAATTAAAGCACAATCCAGACTGAATCTTGTCGTGATGGTGCTCCCCTCTTCTCTACAGACCTGATCATGGGCTGCCTGGGACTGCTTCTCTCACCAGGGGGAATGTGGGTCTTCTGGGAGGGAAAAACTGCTGTCTTGAAGCTTTTTAAAAGAAGTTGGTAGCTAAGGGGCACTTGGTCTCATTTTTTTTCTGCAAGTTGGTTTCTACCAAGATATTTCTGTTTCAGGTGCTGCTGTTAAAGTGAAGCACTGGAATGGGTAGGTCTGGCTTCATGAAGCTCTTATTGTTTGCTCTAGTCTTTTTGGAAAAAACCAGCACTCTAAAACCTGTGGGCTGTTGAGTTTTTAGTGTGAGGGAAAAATTATGCATCAAAATACCCTAAAAAAGCACAAACTGTCCCTTCCCAATCAAACCAAACTATTTTTTTCTAATACCAGCTTCCAAATGCCAGCAATCCATCAATATCCAACTCGCCTTCTCCAAGAGAAACCATTGTGTTTTATAAACTTTCTTAACAGTTCATATATATAGCAATAACACCAATGAAAGGTGTAGAGTTTTATTTTAATGTATAGACAAAGCAACTCTTTTTTTTTTTTTTTCTTTACCAGAAGTTTTAGCTGTAGGACATGTGAAAACAGGTACTTAAAGAGATGAAGTGCTCAGAAAAATTAACAACAGATTGTATGGGGATCTCAAAAGGTCACACCAGTAATGATTGCATTAAGAGAAAAAGGGCATGTTAGCAGGAAATGGGCAAAGATGGATGTCAAATCTTGGATGTTAAAGTACTTTAACATCTTTTTGGATGTTAAAGTTTTAGCCTGGTAGAGAAATCTCTGTGTTTTACTGAAGATATGGTGTTCTTTATCCCCTTCCATCAGTCCTCATTAATTTCTGAGAAAATACAAAAGGCAAGATTAGTTCCAGTTGACTGAGGGGTGGAGCCTTTGGCATTTCTTTCCTACTTAATGCATGTTCACCTTGAAATTTATCTGTTCACAGTGGGAGACAGACAAGTATGTTAGTGTCTTACCTGTGTTTTTGGCCTTTTGTTTGTTGGGTTGGTTGGTTTGTTGTTTTCTAAAACATCCCTATATATTTGTTTATCTTTTCCCACTTAGGGAAATTAAA
>VZRX01018375.1:158907-236384 GCA_013398075.1 Notiomystis cincta | reverse complement strand
AAAAAAAAAAAGAGAAAAGGGAATCTGAGCTATTGCAGTCCTGGATTTTAGGTAGTGCTGCCTAAGCAGCCTGGGCTTGTGCATCTGGCCAGGAACAAAAGATGCCACAGTTGTCTTTCCCCCCACTCTTCTCACTAATTGTAATGTTCTTTATTCCACACCAACACAGCCTCTACAAACAGCATTGTGGGGTCTAAAACCCAATTTATTTGCTGGAATAGTACTTGGCAATATTACTGAGTTCTGAACTCAACAAAAATCAGAGATGTGCATATGTAGAACAGCAGCTGAAATACACAGTACAATAAATTATGGGCAGCATTTTTTTTTTCCATTTATTTCCATTATTTCTGTCAAGTAAAAGTCTGGTGAGTGGAGTGGGTTAAATACCTGTTTTTGAAGTTTTCTTTAGAACTATGTTTTTGCTGACTCTGCAAATCAGGCATTTCTAAATGCTATTGCAGTCCTCTTCTAGTGAAGGGAATTGCATTTCTGTCCTCTGAAGTGCCACATGCCTGGCTCTATTTATTATCTTTCACTGTCATGGAAGTGTATTTGAATAACAGAATCTGCAAATACAGTTTAGGTAGAAGAGAACAAAATATGAATATGAACAGTTCTGAAATAGCCCTTGTAAAATAAATAGGTTTTACTGTAAAGAAACTGGGGGCCTGATATTATGTGGTGTTGAGCACCCTGTATATCAGTGGCAGTCAGCTCCTCTGAATTTTAAATCATAAAGTGACTTGATAGCAGCTGGGCTGTGATGGGACTGCCAAAGGACCCTGTTCCCCCTATTATATTTAAACTGTGCTACTCTGACAGTAATGGTGTGTTGTGAAGATTAGGCAGGCTCAACATTTAAATTTGAAATTAATTTTATTTGTTACATTTAATTAACTATAATAATCCATAAAATGTGCTGTGTAAAACACACAAAATGAAAACAAATGACCATCTGTGGCAATTTAACATCTCTTCTGTGAATAAAAAAAAATGAAAGAAGCAGCTTTATCTTGAAAAATTGCCCTTGAGGTAAAAGGTAATCCCCCAAATGTGGCTGCCAGATAGGAAAGTGTAAATCTGTGCATGTCTTCTGGCCAGGGCTCTTTCTCTAATGTGGTGCTGCTTTACTGAGTTTATAAGAGAAACCTATTAATTTTGATGAAACAACTTGTACTAGGAGGTAAATAAAGATGTGTGCACTGAGAAGTATTACCTCATTGCAGAGGTGGTCTCTGTCAGAGCCTGCTGGACTCGGTGGAGAAGATTCTCTGTTGGTTTTTATATTCTGGAAAGTGCTTAAATATGGATGTGTCTGAGTTAGCAAAGGGCACCAGATGCACACTTGGGGTGACTCTCATTCCAGGTAGTTGTAGCACTGCTAGAAATCCACAAGGTGCTCATTAGAGAGAAAGATATTGCAGTGTTATTTCTGATCATAAAACTTGGGATCTGTCCTGGCAGAAAAAGATCTGTCAGGCTTGTGCTGGTCGTGCTAATTTTATAGCAAATGTTTTGTTTAATGTAATGGAGCTTCAGGGACTGCAGTTTTCCAACAGTCTCCAGCCAGATACAGAATTGTTCACCTCCAGGAAGGTGAGAGAAAAGTCTGGGCTGTACACGAGGTGGGTGACTTGGGGGTGAAATGTCAAGAGCAGACGTCAGTGCTGGCAAGGGAACTGTGATAAGGATGAGCTGATATGTCCTGCCCAGGTGAGCTCTGCACTTGCTCTGGCAGATGACCTCCTCTGTGGCAGGGTCAGTAACTTCAAGCCAGGCTCAGGACTTGAGTGGCTATCTGATATGAAAATCATTGAAATGAGCCTTTTCACTGCAGGCAGGGGGCTGCCTCTCATGTTTTGGTGTGTTCTGAAGATGTTACAATCTTTTAAGTCCTGTATCTGATTTAAGGGTAAGGATAAGGGATATTTGGGTCTGTTGGTTTCTATAAAATGCAATTTTACTTCAGTCACTCAGTTAATCTAAGTTACTTGAGACTGCTAAGGCTGGTTGGAAAGAGCAGGTAGCTTAAATTGCTCCAAGAACAAAACCCAGCTCGATGTGGAAGTTACAGAATTCACTGCACTGTCCAAACGTGGCACAGCAGTAGTGAAAAATTGCTTTGCCTGCTGATGCTTTCTAAGCACATCTGCTCTGCAAGTGTCCCTCTGTGATGACAGATTTGAAAAAAAAGAGAAGCAGCTTTGCCTTTGGAGAGTTTTGTGAGCTGGTGGAATATGTTGAGACCTGCCCCTGTGAGCAGAGCGGAGCAGCGCTGGCACCGTGGCTGGGCTGTCACATCCATTAGGGGCTGTGTGAGCAGGGCAGTGCAGGAGTCTCTGCAACCTTCAGCTCGAGCAAAGCACTGACATTAATGTCAGCAGCACCAGCTCTGCCCACTGTTAACGTGCTGAACTCGGGGGTGCTTGTGCTGGAGCTGGATTTAGCTCCAAGGCCCTGAGTGTGTCACTGCCTCCTCCTCGGCTCTGCCCAGCCTCCCTTCCAGCCCTGCTCAGGAACTGTGCCCAAGGGGTGCAAGTCCTGCCAGGCCAGGGCAACTTTACATCCCTTGCCTTCCTCCTTTGGCTATATTTTCTGAAATTGTGTTGCTGGGTTGCACAGAGATTAACTGGTGTTGTCCTTGGCTCTTCACACAAGTGTTTCTAGATTTTCCTCCCTTTGCTAGCTCTCATAGATTTTCTTTTGTATTTGTTCATCACTGGCAAGATCTTGTGTTTCTTTATTATTAAAAAAATACATATGGGTTTTCAAGTCATTGGAATAAATTAGAAGCAAGTGAACTGCAGTGCTTCTCATAAAATGTGATTTGTCTAAAGCCAATCTGGATAGTTCATTTTTCTCATCAAAATTAACTGTATTTCTTGACCTAAAGAGACTGTAATATTTAAGCTCCTACTTGTAATAAATCCAGCTTTTGCCTGCTTTGCTCACAGGATGTTCAGAGCAATTATTTCTCATTTTTAGGAAGGCTATTAAAATACTGCTTTGAGAATATTTTTAACTTATAAGAGATATCCTCTTGTTTTCTCTTCTGCTGTGGAGAGGTGTATCCCGTGCCTCTCTTGAGCTGTGCTGGGTTTTGCAGATTTGCTGGGCTGAGGTGTGAGAACAAGGCAGCTCTAGGCAAGGCAGAAGGGTGCTCAGGCAGGGGCAGTCCCAGCAGCTGCTGCTCTGCTGATCCTCGGCTGTGCCAGAGCCCTGGAGAGCCAGGCTGGGCTCTGCAGGACAGGACAGACATATGTGTGAGCAGGAGATGGCTTGGGCCCAGCACCAGCTGCTGCTGACTGTCTCTCTGCTATCCCATCCCCAGCAGCAGCAGCAAGTCTGACTTCTCACGTGTCTCTCACAAGCTGGAGCAACCCAGGCTTGGTCCATGGGCAGCAAAATTCAGTTTTGCCTGCACAACTGGAGACCTTTAGCAGGGCTGATGTAGCAGCTGCTGCCCACCCTGGTGCTGGTGTGAGCTGGAGAAGGAGGTGTTTTACAGGTGCTGCTTGGTGGTTACATCTTGTGTAGCACAAGCACATTCAAAAGGGACCTTGCTAGATGTGCCTAAGACTACAAGCACTTGTCCTCACGCTCTCGCTGAAGTTCCTCCAGTTTAATTTTTCTAGACACTTCCAGAAGATGAATTGGGCTGAATCCCAAGTGGCCAAATGGAAATCAAAGTGCTGTCAGCCACTGAAGCCTGTGAAAAAGCTCGTTCTCTCTTTTGGCTGCACTTTAATGGGGTTGCTCTGGGTGCCTTTGCTCTGGGAAAGTGCACATTCAGGCTGTGACTCAGAGTCCTTGAATGGGTTTGTGGTCTGCAGGGATAGGGAGCAGCTCAGGAAGAGAGAATTTTCTTTTTCCTCTTGTGTATTTCTTAGAAAAGCGTAACAAAACAACAACAACAACAATTTCCTGTCCTCAGCTGCAGAGTGTGATGAACTCTGGTTGAAATGCCAGCTGTATTCACTTGTGTTTTCCCTCCTGTGCCATCTCTTCAAGCAAACTTTTACAGCTGCTGATTGCACAAAGACAACAGACATAAGCTGATGTGCTGCTGGAGCTGCTGCCTTATGCTGATGGGTATTTTGGTGCTGCAGCCTGTTGAGTGTATGTGATAATTGGTTTCCCTTTTGGTCTTTGAGGACAGAAGATGCAATTAGCGTGTCCAGCATATTTTCTTTCATACATTCTCAAAATTGCAATTCTTTTTAGGAACACTGAGGAGTCTTTAAATTGGGAATTGGTTCTTACATTGTAAAGTACCTTTGCTTTCTGAGCATCAGAAGAAGTTGCTTGCCCTAGTGGCTGCTCTCCTGGCGGGTTTGAATTCTGTTGTGGAGTCACAAGTGCAGGTACAAAATCCTATTGAAGTACACCAAAAACATTAAAGGTACTCTGCAAAGCTCTTGAGACTTGAAACTTACACCAAAGGATAGGTGCCAGCCCTCAATTTGCCTTTCAGGAAAGGCTTGAGGAGCTTGTGGGTGGAAGATGGGGAATATTTACATGTCAAACATTAGGTGGGGTTACACAGTGTACTGAAAACAACTTGCGTTGTACTTCCATGTTTACCAACATCTGATTTCTAGCACCTTGCCTCTTCTGAACAACAGCACAACCAGCCTACACTGCAATCTGTCCATCTGAAGGCTGCATCTGAGGAGAAAAGAACAAAATGTGAGGGATGTATGGTTTCAGGTTTGCACTTATCAGTACACAAGTCTCCATGAGTATATGAGAGAGTTTTCCTTACCAGAGGGGACTGGAGGCTTTCCTGGGATGCTGGAGAGAAGCTGGTAAGATCAAAGGCTGTATGCCCATTTCCCACACATCCCAGATTTGGGAGGACACCCCCAAACCTTGCCCTTTCAGACCTTGGTCACTTCACTAACCTGCCTTTAAAATGACACCATTTAGCAACAGCCACTTCAGATTTGCTAGTTACTTTTCTAATTACAGACAGAAACTGTTGTCTGAGAGATAACTGTATGGAAACTGTCAAATGCTGACATTTCATGGCAACCATGGGAGCTGGAGATCTGTTTTGGAAGGGTTCCTAAAAATACTCCATAAAAAGTGAGTTTAAGATGTGTTATTGCTATATGTTTTAAAAATCTTCTCCGTCACTGAATTTAATATTTCATTAGAAACCACATATCCTACAATAAAATAAAAAAGAGAAGAGTAGAAATAAAATATGGCATTTGTGTTCATTTAGCTGTTTCTTTCGAGTTATTACTAGCAAAGCAAATTTGGAACAAGCCCTATTAGGAGTTCTAGTCCTCTCTGTAGAGCCCTAAGCCTGGCATACAGCCATTAATTTACCAACTTTGAAAGGATTTTTATCTAATAAAAAGAGATGAGTAAGAGCCTGCACGTCATTGCAGGCACAAAGATGCAATTTTGAAGATGTTGTCAGAAGCCCCTTTGATGCAGCCTTGGTGCTCTGTGGAGAGGAAGAGGCACTCAGAGCTTTGCTCACTGAGCACCACAGCGAGCCCGCCCTGCAGTGCCAGGGAGAGGGAGATGAAAGCTGGGGTCTGGCAGTGCTGGCTGGCAGGTTTTTGTGCACAGCTCCTGCTCAGGCCAACAAGAGCCAGTGCTTGGACTATCAGGTGTGTTACTGAGAGGGATGGGAAGGAATGAGGGAGCAAAGGGCAACCTCTGCCTAGTGCTTAATGCACAACAGACAGGAGTTGGTCACAGCTGGAGGTGGCTCATCTCTAGGTGCACATGAGGGTTAAAATCTGCCAGCAGTAAGCTGAGCTGGGCCTGAGTGGGCTCAGGGAACTGTGGGTTGACCCCAAGGGATGACAAGGCTCTGCACTGCCCAGGTCTCAGTGAGCTGATCCAGTGAAAACACAGAGGAAGTGATGTGGTTGGGCCCAGGGGTTGGGTGATGGTGATGCTGTGTACAGGCTGCCTGTTTGGACATCTCTGTTTGCTGCTTCTATTTTCAGTTAGTTTGGCTTGGAAATCAGGCTTTAAGCAAGGCAGGCACTGAGCATCAAACTGTGCTGTGGAGGTGTGTGGTGGTAGGCATGCAAAACTTGGGATTGCCTCGAGCCAGGAGGGGACAGGATGGATCTCATTAGCTGGCAAAGCCAAGGTGAATGTTGGGGAGCAGCAAGTACTGGCTCTGAGAGTGTGGCTGGGAGAATCCTTCTCTGTCCTGGAAGATGTTGAGGTAGTCAGGAAGGAGAAAACCGTTATAATCCAATTTCCTCTATTTAGCAAGAGAAATGTTATTAAATGCAAGAGAGGGGTAAGGTAGGGTAAATTATGTCAGAAGAGTGGCTGAGGCCCTGGATTTTGTCACTGAGCAGGTTAGATGTGTGGGAAGGGTCTCACCCTGTTGGGTACCCTGCAGGTCGTGTCTGTTAGCTGGGCCATGTTCAGTGTGTGCAGTGTGCATGCAGGTGCTTGGTGTTTGATGGCTGCATTCGAGTGCTGGTGCTTTGCCTTGAATTTTTGATGAACCATGCACAGGAGGTGGATTGCCTTCTGCTGCTTGTAGCATCAGCGTTGTTGTTATGGACTCTGCATCCTCACCTTGCTGGGTGGTTGTTGCAGTAGCTTCTTCAGCTACATCTCAGCTACAAAAAGTGGTTCGACCTTCAGTTTAGTTGGCAGAGGGTTGGAATGTAGGTGAGGAGCTGGAGAAGGAAAGATGGTTTGGAGAAATCAGTTTTTGGATGAAAAGAAGAGTGGTGACTGCTGGTGCTAGTCTAGCAAGTGCTCCAGTTGCATAAAATAGGATAAGGGTGAGAGGTAGATAAAGGCATCTTGTAATCCTCCTTCAAAATTTGCCAGAATGGTGGGATTTAGTATACCAGTTCTTTCCTAATAGAAAAGGACTGGGATTATTTATCTTTCATCGAGATTATGGCATTGTTCAGACTTAATTTTTTTTTTGTGCCTTTAAAAAAAATCTAGCTGTGTGGGCTGGAATAGCTCTGAAATGCAGCCAACTGGCAGGCTGTAAACTAACTTAAAGCAGTAATTTCATAAAGCTGAAATAGTAGAAATCCTAGGGAAAACTAGTGTTTTGCCTGTACATTTGAGATCTGTGGAGTGTGTGTGTGTTAATGTGTTTGTCAGAGCACACCTGCCTGTCCCCTGAATCAGGAGAGTGAGGTTTGGTTTCCAGGGAGCTCCCTCTGTCCACCCATCCTGCCCCAGCTGTGGGGCTGGCACGGGGCTCCTGGTGCCATGGACACCGTGGCTTTTGTGGCTTTTCAGCTGGGACTGAGCCTTGTCCTGGCCACTGAGGTGCCTTCTGCCCCTGCACCAGCCCCTGTCCTCCCTGGCCCATCCCTCACTGGTGGGACCCTCAGCCTTTTCTCCTGGCACTTCAAATGTTGCTTGAAAATGCCTCCCTCTGTTTCTCCTTGAGATGCATCTGAAGATGCTGCCCCTGACATATATTCCATAAATTTCCTTGTTCTGACAAGAGCATGACCTTTAAAGAGGCAGTTCATTCTTGCCTTTATTGCAAAGCATCTTTTTTCTTTCTTTTCTTCAGTGTTTCTGAAGTTTTCTGTTTGTACTAATGACTTGACACCCAAACAGGTCAATGTCTTGCTGATTTGTTCTGATATGTGTATTCAGCAGGAACCAGCTTTTTCTAGGGAAGAGGTGTGTGGGGGGAGGAAATCCTACGCCTCTTCAGAGGGTTCTTGGCAGGTGTAATCACAGGATTTGTGATTCATGTCCAATATCCGTGAGAAGAGCTGACATCTTAGGGCAAGTTGCAGATATTAAGGGGGCTAAGTAAAACCTGCTTTTGATGTTTGTGGATTTCTCTCAGCTACATCAAAAGTGAAGCTGTTAATTCAGTTGATCAGAACTCCAGCCCCTTTCCACACTAGAGTTACTGGGTTAAATGCTGTCTTAATCAGCTCAAATCTCTACCTTTGCCTTCTGCAAGGTACCACAGAAGTTAGATCAGTAACATTAGTTTGTTGCAGCTAATGCAGAACAGGATGGTCTGCTAGAGGAGCTATAAAGCTTGAGGCAGTAATTACATGTAGCCCATCATATTTAATGATGAAACCTGGCTGTAGGTTTCTGCATGTTTAAGGTTTTTTAGGTCTGGGACTACTGGTGCTCTGAAATTTTAGCCTCTCCCTGTGTTGTCATGTTGCATTTTCTGTCTGGTTCCTTCTGTTGATGTTCACAGTGTGTCTGTGCTGGGCATCCTTTGCCTGAACTTGGAGGGAGCTGCAGGGCTGGGTCTGGTTCTGTGTTACCATTCTCAGTGCTGGAATTACTCCGTTCATTTCTGTTTCCCTGATTTGTCTGAGCTTAGAAATCTTCAGTACCATAAGCAGGTAACTGAGGGAAGGGTTTTGGAGTCCATCTGCACTGCTGAAATTAAAATCCCCACGAGGGTCCTTTCTTAGCAATGGAAGAGAAACAGGAGTCTCCCATCGGAGGTTGCAGGATCTGTCCCTAATCATGGGGATATTTGGCTGCAGTGGTGGCACCAGATCCTAGAGGAAGGGAAAGCTCTTCATGTGGAAATCTCATCAGCTGCTCAAAGGTAGGGGTGTGTTCCTTTTTGTGGGATTCAGCTTTGGGTGAGGCTTTTTGGCAGAGGAAACAGGGTGAAGGGGCCACGATGAGGTACAGGAGCAGTGACTCCAGAGTGCAAGGGACCACATTTCAAAATGTAAAGCATCAGGGCTGAGTGTGCTAAAGAAGAGGGGATGTACAGAACAGTCTTGGAGGATTTTCTAGACTTATTGAAGCAAAAGAAAAACCTTAAAAAATGTAGGATTCAAGCAGTTCTTGCACCTCGTTCAGCAGGAGCTGCAGCATGAGGCAGCTCAGGGATGCAGGGCAGTGCCTGTGAGCCCCTCTGTGTGGGGATTGTGTGGTCTTGCCTGGTGTGCCAGCAGCTGGAGCCTCTCCCTCAACATGCCAGTGCCACTGCCAGGGCAGAGTGTGCCAGAGCAGGGCCATGCACTGGCTCAGGGTGTTCATTGCACATTAGAATTTTCAAACAAAATGATTTTGGCATACTTTTAAAGAAGAAACAGATAACATGTGCCAGTGCCTGTTTATTTTAAAGCTTAAAGTAGGCTGTGATATGACCAGTTTTTATTTTACATTGGTTTAATTAATGAATTCTTTGAACTATAATGCTGTAAGATGATGTATTATCCATACCTAGAGGCCTGCTGCTCACTGTGCAGGTTATCTCCACTATGACAGCTCTGTATCTTCAATGTCAGGCACACTGTTCTTGAGTCACAGTAGATTTACAGATTCTATTATACTTCTATTGAACAGCTCTTAATCAGGGGAGAGGAAAACATGCTGCAACCAGCATGTTTCATCCCTTGCCTTTAGTGTCAGAGCCCTCTTTGGCAGGGTTGGACATTGTATTGCAAATAGTCCTCTACCACCTCAGTCTTGAACACTAAAAATCCCCCCAATCCTGTAAATGCTGGAGGTTTCTGTCACTCCCAAGCATACCTGAGTGTGAATAAAAACCAGCACTGGCATTAATTGAAGGTCTTTGTCTGTGTAACCTGGGTGTAGTACACAGGCCACTTAATGTTACTTTTGGCTCTTGTGCTGCATTCTTGTGTTACAATCTTCATGTAAAACAAGAGAGTTGTGAGTCTGAAAATAGATGCTGTCTTCAGCCACTTATTGTTTTGGCAGCTTTATTTTTGACATCACAGTTTCTTTAGTAATTGAAGATTACATGCATGAAGAAATGTAACTGCTCTGTGCATGAAAAATGACATTTGTTTTGCTTGTATGATTTTGCAGACAGTTACTGCATTATTTAGCCTCTTCTGAGCAGCATAACACAAGATGCTGCCCTTGCCCTGGGAGGAATAGCAGTGGCATTCCTCTCTGTGTGTAGCACCTTGTTGTAATTAGCAATGTTTCTGTTCTCTTTTACTGTAAGCAGCGTAGTATGAATTGGCAAAGCAAGCAGGAGCATACCAAATACTCAAGGAATGTTATGAATGTGAATAGTCCCTGGTGGGTTTTTTCTTTTTTTTCTCACCCTTCTGTCTTTTAGCTTTCTTCCAAAAGCTGCTTTGACCTTGTATCTACCTTGAAATTCATGTTCCTTGCTACCTTTTTTTTTCCCAATTTATCCCTACTGTTAGTTCTTTGAATGCCATTGGCTGAACACGGTGGTTATTCCTATAGCTCAGCAGTTCCACCTTGTTTCAGCTGCTGAAGTCTATCTCTCATCTTTCTCTGCTTTTGTTCATTAAAGAGAAAGAAAAGAAGGTGAGTTTGAATCCCTCACTGGGAGGTATACAATTTGATTTCATTCTGTCTGAGGAGGGAGAGGACTGTGGCTCTTCTTTATGTGCCAATGTAGGTCATGAAAATAAATAATCAGCTTACACATGTATCCACATGCTGCCAGGAAGTAATCCTGCTTAGCATCACTTTATGGGGTTTGGAGTCTTTCTGAATCTTCTAATCCTTAGTGATATTTAAATAACATGTTGTGATCAATGTTTGGCTTAATTCACATAGAAAAGATGTATTAGACAGATGTACCAGAATGGAAATACACATGTGCCTAGACACATACACACACAGATGGAATGTATATATTCAACATGCAGAATAATTGCCATTTGCAGACTCTGGGATGTGCTGGGGCAGCTCTCTAGACAGGTGCTCTGGGATGGCTGTGTGTCTAAGAAAGCAGAGATCCTACAGTGGTAATTTGCCATGCTATTTTTAGATGGAAATTTTGTTCTAAAACGAGAAGAATGGCCATGACTGTCCCATTTCTGCAAATAAAGCTCAGAAAGCATTTGCTGCTTCAGCACTCAGGGTGAGACAGGTGAAGTGTTTTTTCTCCCCAGTTAGCTGGGTTGTTAGCCAAAGGGGGTCTGCCTTGCAGATTCATGGTTTGAAAATAGCTGTGCAGAGCTGCTCAGTGAGTCATGTGTGGAAGGCAAGAGAAAACATCTCAAACTCCAGCGTCCAACACCTACACAACCTACTGCTGCCTCCCACCTGCAGAAACCTTCTCTGCAAAGCACTGAACCCAGAAGGCACCAGGGAGGTCCAGAAGGCACCACTGGTCAGGTGTCATTCTAGGAGGAGCTATTTGTGGTGCCTCACCAGAGTCAGAGGGAATTTCTTTGGCCAGAGACCTTCCCCTTCTTGCCATCTCCAGTGGTGAACTGTGAATACAAATGTTCCTCCTCCAGCTCCCCTGTGTTTGGAACAGCCATCTGTGTTTGCTCCATCAGCTGTGGTGTGGATAGAGGATACAGCACTCTCTACCTTTGGCCAAATACTTCCTGAGGAATTACTCAGCACGTGTTCCAAGCACGGGTCCAAAGTGTGCAATTACTGTCCTCAATTAAGCTGCAGTCCTGCCCTGGCCTGCCCCACTGCTCAGGCACATACCAGTAGCTGGAACAGGGAGCACTGGGGTGCTGACAGTGACCCTGTCAGAGCCTCTTACATTTGCTGCCTGTAGCCCTACATTCCTCTTTAATGTAACTCTCAGAAAAAGTGTGACTGAGAGATGGAGCAAAGCACAGAAATGACTAAATGCATCCACCTCTTAATGGAACAAATGAAAGTGGTTAAATTTCAACCCCTGCACCTTTGTACTGCTGGCTCTGAAGGCAGTGTGCAGGCAACACTGCTGGGTGCCTTTGGAAGGCATGGCAGGAACAGGAACAGCATCCACGGTGGGAAACCAGGTTGTGATTCATGAACACCAATTTCAGATGCATGGCATACTTTCCTGATTAGAATCAGGTCCATACAATGGTGTCATTATGAATTTATATTAAAAGTCCTCTTCACTAGCATGAGAAATTACTATTGCAGTAACACCCATTCTATTGTTAATAATAATTGAAGTGCTTGAAGTAAGGAAATACTAGCTGATATTTAAAATAATTATTAGCAAATCAAAGTTTCTTAGATAAAAGCACTTAATGAATCTGCATTCTATTTGCTAAGCATCTAGATCAGCATTCACTAGAGGTAAATAATGCTCCTATGATTTCCAATACCAGCTAGCATATTCATTTCTTGAAGCATTACTACAATAACCAACATTTTAGGAAGCTGTGTCCTGTAGCCAGAAGCTGTTCTGCTGTGCAGTTGAAGAAAGATTGTTAATTTAAAGCAAATGTTCAGTTACACACAAAGTCTTTGAAAGCCTTCAAATACTGTTTTGTGAATCAAGGTTTCCCTTTTCTTCTGAAGTTATTTTTTATTGCTATGGATATTGATACTTGGAAGTTCAGATGATTTCTTTGACAAAGCAAGTCTTTACTGTGCACTTCATGTAAATTGACATTTCTCCTCCTTTTCCTCTTTTTTTCCCCTGTAAGATTCTTGTTACTCTTGTCTGGCTTTGCACTGAGAAATATTCAGAGAGGTAACTCATGTCACCATGATAAGCACACTGCAGTCTCCTTCATTTTTCATTGTTGCCTGAAGGACATCTCGGGGGGGAGATGCTGTTAACATGCAGAATTTTTATCCTGAGGAAGTGTGATGATTCAGTGGGTTGCCTTATTGAACTGTTATTCAGTCATAAATACAAAGAAATGGTGTTTAAAAGATGTTAAAACTCTGACACACATCGACCAAAGAGAAGTTGCTACTCTTGACTAGGAGTTGATCCTAAAAGTCCTTGATCCTCCAGGTACACTAACAGATTGTGATCGGTGAGTAAATAATTCTCTTTCTCAGCCCTGCAGTTCAAAGTGCTTGGTTTGATTTCTGCACCTGCCCAGAAATTCACTGTACTATTTGGAGTAGCTGAAATCTGGAATGTTTCATGTTATTAACTTGTTTCTTCCCGATATGGAGAGAGGAAAAAAATTTTTGGCACCAAGTGCAAGAGAGTTTTATTGGGATGATTGCAGTGTTTTTTATGGTATCCAAATAATTAGAAACTACATTAATTTCATTTTGAAAAGAGAATTAGGCCTCAAGCACTTAAATTTCATCGATTTCCTATAGATCACAGTCTCATAATTCACCAAAGAAATTTTTGTCACCTTTTTTATGCAGAACTTGCTAATGGATTCCAGTGCATATGTTGTTGCCAGCTTTTAAAACCTATAATTAGGTCCAGTTCAAAACCAAACACATTTTTATTAGCTGATTATGATCTTCTAGCAAATAATTATTTAAGAAAGCATAATGAATGCAACCATTTATCAAAAGAGTGCTGTTGACAATGCAAGCACTTAGTGTGAGTATAGAACTGCTTATTTTAGTGTGTGTTGAGCACCTGTCAGGAGGAATCTACTCCTGGTAGTACTTTGTTGGCTTGTAATTTTAATTACTGAAATTACTATTGAGATTGGTGGGGGCAAAGTAATTCACATCAATTATTCCTTGTTCTCCAGTATTTTGAGGCTTTTTTACTTAGCAGTTTTGCACATGTGGTTTTTGATAAAACAGATATAATTGGTATATTTTATACTGAAGATGCTCTTAATTTTTGACTTTTAAAGAATGTGCTTAAATGATCAGACTGATAAATTTCATGCTAATTAACATGAAATGCTAATGCTAATTAGCAAAGAAAAAAAAATTCATTGTTAAAATGATTGTTCAGTGTCCTTCAAATTGTGCCTTGCAATTTGCAAAAGAGTAAAGAAGTTTAAAGGAGTAAATTACAGTTCCAGTGCAAGAATTGGCAGGGTATAACATTTCCTGAAGGAGAAGTGTTCTTTCTGATGAAAATGATTCCTGATTTTTCTGGCCTCCTATAATTTTTCTGTCATTACTCCTAGACCTGGATCAGAACAGAATCCTGTGATCCAAATGCTGGAAATTTGAGCGAATTTGGACTGTGATAAATATTTTGCAGCTGACTCACTCTGCTTATGAATGAACTCTGCTAGAAAATCTGGCTCCCACAATTAAGATTTAGAGACCTAATTGCAAGGCAAAGGGGAATTGTAAGCTCCTATTTTTGTGGCAACCAAGGTAATTTTAGATCCCGAATCCAACTGGCAGAACATATGGAAAGTATGGACCCAGATCTGAGCCTACAATGAACTTTGCACGGCAGAAAAGCCCAAAAGCAGTGATGGAGAGAAGCTTCTCTTCAGGAACTGGGAATGGCTGAAATGCCAGCGCTGGTGTCAGTGCACTGGAAGGCTCCGTGCAACCACGGACATTAATAAGCTGTACAGAGAGAGAGCCAGGAGCAACAGCATCACTTGATTTAAAGCTCTTCTTCACTGCTCTCCCAAGTAATTAGTAATTATTTATTGGAGTGGTAGCCATGGGCTAGAGCTGAGATCAACTCCTTCCCTTGAGTTTGTACCAGACAGAGGTGATGGGAGACCAACGTACTCAACCTCAGTGGTAATTCTGTACTTGGCCACTTGTTAATTGTGTTGATTTTCCTTCACTGTACAGTTGTGTAACACTTCAGGGAGCAGAAGGCGCTGAAGGATGTGTAGGAGCAGAATGGCTCCTGCCAGGAGCGCAGATGGTTGGAGAACAAGCCACCCTCAGCAGCCGCGCTGGGGATTTTTTGTCGGTATTTTTTTCCTTTTTCTTTTCTTTCAAACCACAGTTTTAAACTGGGAGTAATTGAAACAGAAATAATTGGATCCCTCCCACTCCTTCCTGGGGTCTGTCTGTGTGTGCACTCTCCAGGCATGCAGGGTGATGGCAGCAAAGCCAAGAGCTGTTGTCTTACAGGAGGGAAGGTCTGGTTTTTCCACTTATCCAGAGAACAGGGAGCAGCTCTGCCCTGAGCAATGGCACATGAGATCCTTTGGGCTTGTGTGTGGAATTGTGGACATTGTTCTTGCTGATTTTTATTGTTGTTGTAATTCACAGAGTCTGTGCTAAGTATAATGGCCTGGAGATTCATCTTTTCAGAAACTGGACAGACACCCTCCTTCCCCAAATGTTGTTGTGTCGTGCACAAGGCTTTGGACTATCATAGGACAGCATTAAAAAGACATAGCTCAATGTTCCTCCCAATGGGAATTAGGAGGCAAATTTACTCTGGCAAGGCCTGAGCAGGTACTTGGAAAGAAATGGGAGGGAAGGAGGAGAGGCAGGGTGGGTGTGTTGCTCTGCCAGTGGAGTGGAACAGACCTGAGTGCATGTGTTGGGATGTGTCACTGTCTCAAGCACCAACCTACAGAGTCTGTCCTAGTGGAAAGGAGTTGTATGTGCTCATGGAAAGCCAAATGCAATGTGATTACTGCTTCAAGGGATACAATTTTCCCTTGTGTGTTGTCAGATAGATTTGTGCAGGTTATTTTTCCATTAACACTTGGGTAGATGAAGGCAGCAGTACCCTGCAGGTTTCCTCATGGAGGTGTTGGTACACAGCTGCTGTGTACATAAAATAATTGGAATATGTATGATATATCCCTGAGTTAAGATGAAATGTGCTGATGGAAAATACACAGTTAAATATTTTATTTTTTGTAGAGTAAACTGTATGTGCACATATGTGTGTATGTATATAAGTTGTGAAGATTTTTTTTTATTTTCTTGGTGATGAATGTTTCCATATTGCATTTGTGTTGCTAGACTGAGTAATTAGGAGGTCTGATAATGAGCTGAGATTCCTGGTTTTTCTGTTTTATCACTTTATTCTTGATTTCTAGCACTTCTGCCTCACACCTGAGGACACAAGTGCTCTGCTCTGCCACAGGATGCTGAGCAGGCTCCTGCTCTGCACAGCAACCTTCTTGGGGAGCTAGAGAAAGGCTTTGCCTTTGGATGTTGTCCTGCAATAAGCTGCTCATGGCACGGTTTTGTTTGTGAGTTCTGATGCCTGCAGATGGGAATATCCTGTCCTGATGGGTGAGCAGGCAGTGGTTACTGTCATGTGTGTGCTGGGGAAGGCTGCAGGAGCCATGGACCACCCTCTGATTTATGCATCCTGAAGCCTCCTGAAGGATCCTGAGGTGCCATTAGAGCTGCTGTGTGTGTGCCACTTTGGGCCTCTGGAAAGGTACCAGGGATGCTGCAGGGACTGGGGCAAGGGCTGGAGGTGCCCCAGAGTGGCAGTGCCTCTGCTCCTCTCCTGGCATCACTTTGCTATTGCTTTGCAGTGACTCAGGAGAATCACTGTGTTTCTGGGGGAGAGGTGAAAGTGCAGTGTGCCCTGCTGTGTTGGAGGGGGCAGAGCAGGGCAGACAGTCCATGTAGTGACTTCAGCCCTGATGTTCCCATTTGGGATGGGAGGATGTGGACTGGGGAGGGGGGAGGGAATTTGCCAACAAATATGCAGACATAAAGACACTGTGGCTGGCTTGACAAATTAGTTCTGCATAGCATTCATTCCAGTGCTCTGTGACTTAATTTGAAAAAAAAGAAAGCCCCATTGACCTTGGTTGTGGGGTACAGAGTTCACAGCCAGCCCCAGGACTGGAGCAGGGCACAATGGTGGCATTGCTGAACTGGGCTTGGAAAATCTTACCATCCTCACAGTCTAGAGGAATTATTTGCAAATAATTTGGGGTTTGCACTTGCACCCTGGAAATGTTCAAGGCCAGGTTGGATTGTGCTTTGAACAAGCTGGTTTAGTGGAAGGTGTCCCTGCCCACAAGCAGGGGGATTTGAACTTGATGATCTTTAAGGGTCCTTTCTAACCCAAACCATTCTGTGATTCTCTCCTGGGGTTAGGGAATTCAGCCAACACATTTTGAAGAGGAGGGAGGTAGAGTTCCAGGAACTGCTGTTCTAGAGAACTAGATGTGAGGAAAAGATACATCCATGCCTTCCCTAGTGAAGTGTGGAGTTCCTTATTTCAGCTCCCAGAGACTTTGTTGCTGCCAGAAGTCCTTCCTGGGCTCCAGGAAGAGACAAAGGGACATACTGCAGTGGGAATAGGTGAACTTGCATTGGCAGGGGAAAAACAAGTATAAAATGTTCCCCCTTTCCTACCTATGTTAGGTGGTTTCCATTTCAGGAAGGAAGTGTGGGTCTGTTCTGTCATACCTGGGGGTGGGAGAGCCCAGTGGTGTAATTAATGCTGCACGCCTCTGCTCTACAGTTGTAGACTGTAAACAGAGCTGATCAAATGATGGTGTGGGAGAGGAATTGTTTAAAATAAATTTTAATAAATTATAAATAACGTATGACTTGCTTCAAGTCTACCTAGGCAGCCAGTACTTCCAAGCTTACGAAACACAGCCTCATGTCAGTAATGCTCATGTGAGTAACTACCCTGGTGGCTGAATGCATCTCACCCATGCTGAATTTAACTCTTATGTATAATAATAATGCCTTAAGTCTCAGTCAAAGATCAGGGGTTTATTTCTTGTGGCACTCAGTGGAGGATGGCGCCTATTTACAATTCAAAAAAAAAAAAAAAATCAGTGGCCTTTCTAATATTTGGATCGGAGGAGAGGAGAAGATTTCAAGTCCTGCTTTTAACTGCTTTGTTTGTCAGAGGCTAGTGGAGTAAAGAAAACTAGTTTAGAGATGGGCTCTATTGCTCTGTCTGAATTAGTAGTTCTTTAGTATCTGATCCATGCAGATTCACAAATAGACCATAAAAAAAGTAGAAATTAGGAGGAGTGAGAGGAGTCAGAATTCCTTTTGATGAAGACAGCTCTGCTGGGATTTGTGCTCCCTGCCTAGGCTGAGCCAGAACAGTGCTGAGTTTGGGGTGTCAGCAGGAAGGACTGGAGTGAGCACAGCTGGGGATGCATCAGATACTGTGCTGAACTTAGGATGCTGCTCTGTTACTGAACTGAGGAATTCCATTCCCAGGTGCACAGGCATTGCTTTCCTTTTGATGCCAGAGTGCAAATAGTCTTAAAAATGCACAGTTTGGCTAAAAGGTTGGGAGAGCTGGATTCAGAAAAAAATGGGATGTTATTTAGCTGTTAGGGAAAGGAGCTAAATAGCATGAGTCAGAAATTTGACTTTAGTGGAAGTTAGACATCTAAAAATCTTTGTGTCTCAGCTGTATGCCTCTACATTTCCTTTCAGCAGGCATAACAGCACTTCCCTGTCCCCAGGGAAGGTGTGTGCAGAAGTGTGTAGTGCAATGGAAGCTGTTTAGATAAGCAGACTTATCCAGTGTGGATTTCCTTTATCCTAACAAAATCAGTATCAGATGGAATACAGCACAACTCACTGATGCTGTGAAAGCCAACAAATACCTTTTTCTTTCCCGTAGATGACAGAACCCCTGCTTATTTTTCTTTATTTAAGAGGTATTTGGGAGGCAGAACAAAGCTCTGCTATTGCCTCCCAGCAAGTGACCTAAACCATTTAAGCTGAAACATATGACTCTGAGGAAGTATTTTGCAAAAACAGATGCACGGAAAGTCAATTTCCTATTCATATTTTGTTGTGGCAATTGGTACTTTAAAGAGATGGCAGACTTAAATTAGCTGGAAAAGTGACATCTTTAATTAGGAAAGCCTCTCTGCCAGCACATTGAACAGTTGCCAGTTTCTCAGCATTTAGGGACCATTGATTGCCAACAATGGCAGCTAAACTGCTTCTGGGTAGAAACTAATTGAATTTTCTCAAGTTAAAACGAGAATCTGAAGTTAAATCAAGACGAACTCCTTTGCTTGCTCTCATTTTACTTACTGCTGTGATATTCTCAGCAGTCCAAGGGCTGTGCTGGATGTTGGTGAATGGAGCTGCCTGGGGCAGAGCTGTGCAAAGCCCTCCAGCCTCAGTAGTGCTGGGACTCTGCTGTTGCCATTCACAGCACAGATCCACTGTTGGTCCTGCCATGGCATTTTGGTGTTATGGTCTCTTCTGCAGGACTCTTCTGCTTTTATTTAGTCTTGTGCTGTTGTGATGGGAGCTGGTGGAGCCAATCTGAGGAGCTGGGCTGCATCCCATCCAAGCCAGTGCTGCCTACTCCTTTGGGATGGGTAAACAGCCTGTGGGTGACATGGCAAGCTGTGAAACTGGGTTACAGACCTGTGTGGGGCTTGCCAGCTACACCTTCAGTGGCACGTGCTTGGTGTTGGTCCCAGGTCTGTTCCTTTCCTGTGAAAGCTGAGGGCTGAGCACGCCCTGAGCTGAAGCCTCATGCCAAGCTGGGAAAGACCTGGGCTCTGAAGGGTTGCTGCCTTTGCTAGCTGCTGGTGTGGGTGCTTTAGCTGTTTCTGTCCCTTCTTTGGTTATTTACTCATCTCAGGTGCAGCTTCTTTGAAGCAATTTCAGCATTTCCTCCACCTGTAGGGTGAGGAAGATTTGTCCTCTCTATGAGCAGGTTTTCTTACTCTTGCTGGTGCCCACCCAGGCTGAGTCCTGGCACAGTGTCAGCTCTTGTCCCACCCCATCCTTCCTCTGTTGCTATCCTGTGGTCTGAAGGATCATTCCCTGAGCTCTTGTATAAATGCTGCTGAAACCTTTGGCTGCATGGAACCTGAGGGAAACTCTGCTGATAATAATGATAAATCTGAAAAGTTCAGGATTATCTGCCCAACCTGTGTGGAAGATACAAATGCATAGACCTGAACTGTCTGCCTCAGGCCTATGCTTAGAAGAGAAACTCAGAGATATAGTTACATATTTCCCAAAGGGCAGCTCAGTTTCTTATTTCCTTTTTTTACCTTCATCCTGATTTATCTCCATTTGCCCTCCTTTCCCTTAGCAGGGGTTTTGGAGGATAGTCTCTGCTTGCTTCCTTCATGGTTTGAAATATAACTTTAGCTGGTCTCAGAGGAGGAAGCCTGCTGGAAGATGATCTTGTTCTAACTATATGTGTGTTTATTAAAGCTATCCAGCTCTGGTAGACTGTGTTAGTGCTGTAAGAAAATGATTGAGGTTTTGGTGTGCCTCCCATTTAGAATCTAGACAAAACATAAACTTTAGGTTTTGGTCAAAATGGAAGTATTTTTTTTCAGCCAACCCCAGGTACCTCAATAACTTTGTTTTTCTGTTAAAACAATCAGGAAAATTTTGGAGGAAGGGCAACTCAGGCCTTTCCTCCCTGGCAGAATACAAGCAGCAGGAGAAAGGAAAGGCTCCTTGGAAGCAGCTGCCAGGGAAGGGTTTATTTGGAGTACTCAAGAAAGGCAACTTTGTGAGGCATCAGCTGATTCCCTGGTGGGCAATGGCTCCCAGATGTTGTCTGGATTAAAAATGTGTGTTTAAAATGTGGCCTAGAGTTGTGGATTCTCCATCCACCCAGACCTGCCTTATGGGTCAGTATTAAAAAAAAGTTTGTCCCTGTGTCTCCTCATGAATTACATATATTTGCTGTCTGTATGAGTCTCCTTTTTAAAAGAAAAAAACCCATAGCTCCTGGAGTGGGAGAGAACCTGAAACAGATTTGAAGATTGCACAGGAGAAAGAATCCTTTTCTGAGCAGCCAAGGGTATTACTCAACTTCGCCCATCACCCTCCAGGATTAATCCAGAACAGAAATATTTTGCTTATAAAATATAGATTCTTTCAGGTGCTTTCCAAGTGGTTTATTCCCAATAAGAATAAAATGAAAGAAGATCTTGCCCCCTTTTCAGACCCACTGTCAGGGAGCTACTCTTTTTGCTTCTTTTTCTAGCAGTAGATAGAAAAATTACAGAGTCTTCTGAAACCATATTATCTCTGGAAATATTAAAGGATATTTTTCTCATCACTGTGTGAAATGGCAGCAAACATTGCCCATATTTGGAAGTGAAGTTTAAAAGAAGAGACAGCAAAGATGTGATTGTTCACTTAAGAGAAGTGTTCTGGGAATCATCCGCACGGAAAGCGAAAGGGACAAATTGCTGGGGAGTGCATGAGGGTTTTAAATGGAGCCTGAGAAAAGTCTGCTCAGCTGTTACCAGGGGATGGCAGGAACAGATGAGTGCCTTGAGGAAATGGAAATTTCCTGTGCTTCTGCCAGCCCAGGCACCAGGATGTGGAAGGCCATAAGAGTCCCATGCCACGTCCTGCAGTTGCACTGGAGATGAAGAAGAGGATGGACAAACAGGGGGCTGCTGCCGTGGGGGTCAGACTGACACTGAAAGGAGAGAAAGGAATCCTGAGGAAAAAATCCTGGGAAATGTGTGAAGTGTTTCTTCAGGGGAATAGAGAGGTCCTGGAGCAGAATATGGTGATGCTCAAAAAGCCCCTACAATAAACAAAGCTGTGCAAGTGTTGCAGAAGGTGGAAAACCCTGGCCTGTGATGTGGGTCTGAGGAGTTCCCCAGCAAGCAGCAGGACTCCAGACTTCTGATTTAATTTGAGATTTTTACTGTATAAGAGCCACTATTTTAACTGCTATAAAGCAGATTTCCAGTAGTCAAAGCAAGCAAAATGGCCAAATTTTTTAAATAAACCTGAAAAGACTGGGGAGATTAGTTTAGCTGAGAAAAGGAAGTGTTTTCTCCCTCTCAGAAAAACACAGAGGTTTGTTCAAAGAAGCTGTAAAATCCAGCAAAATGAGTATCAAAAAGCTTTTGGTGCCACAGATAAAGCCTGCCCTCCTCCTGGCATGGGTCATCCTTCCCAATACTTTGGTCCTCTGCTTACTTCACTTGGGGTGTGTGGCATAATTCAGATTTCCACAAAGGTTCAAAGAGATTTGGTGTAGTCAAAGACAGAGGCTTGGAAATAACACAGAGCATGTAAGAAGGGGTTAGTAAGGGGTGGTTTGATAAGTGTTTTTCTGTGCTCTGAAACTTTTGACGTTCATTGTGTGGGGCCAGTGGGAAGGGAAAAAACCCAATAAAACTAATAATTGAATGAAACATGAACAGGGCTTTAAATGTCAAGAAGCTGAGAAGGCACCTGGGGCTCTCTGTCCATAGAGCTGTTGAAGTTGGCTGGTGATGAGATAAAAAGAGAGGTCTTGTTTGTGTTAGCAGTCAAAGCTATTTTCCACAATGCTGATGAAGATTTACCCATTTCTTTTGCCCATTGAGTTTTCTGGTTGAAAACACAGGATTGGTGCAGGCTTTTAAGAAGCTTGCTCAGATTTGAGGTGGGCAGTGCAAAGACATGACCTGTGTGGACAGCCTGGGCCTGTATAGACCCTGCATCTCTGGGTGTGAAGAATCTCTGGGTCTCTGCTCCATGTACAGCATGTCTGTGACCACCTCTGCTCGTTGTAGGAGGAGAAGTTGAGCTTTGGTGTCATGTTAAGGGTCTGTGTAGCTCATCTCCAGCCTGGAATTAGCTGTTCTACTGCTGGGACAGGCTGTTTGAACTAGGGAGGCTTTCCTCCTTTTCTGCACCTCTTTAGAGATGAGTTATGTACTGTCTGGTTACCTGCAAGGGTGCAGCTTTCCATTATCCTGCCCAATTTGATGCTTCTGTCAGGAACCAGCCTCCTGAATGCCCTTCTTGCCTCCTGAGGTTTGCTGCTAATGTGATGCTTTGAGAGGAGGTTTCCATCTGAGACATACAAGAACCAGATCCTGTTTCAGCCTTCAGTGCAAAAGCTTTTAGTCTTTCTGAACTTTTTTCCTTGGAAAACTACTGATTTGTATTGCAAATGTGTAAAATACTTCTTTAAAATCTGGCTATTTTTCTCCACCAAATGGTATTCTTAAAGTATAAATGCAGTTACCCCATCAAGAGAAGTTCAGCCATAGAAGGTCATAGAACTTACAGTCAAGAGCAAATTTTAATAAGGTCCCAAGGTCCCCAATTAATTCTCCTTTTTTTTTTTTTTAATATACTCATCAATGCTGGGCCACCAATTGCATTGAGTGTCCTTTAAAAATAATTAATACTGCAATCCCTTGAGTACTCTGAAGGTAAATAACTTTTCAAGTTAATCACAGTAATGGTAAAGAGATAGAAACTTCTTTTTTCTGTTGTATATAACTATAGAGCCATATAGATAATCAAACATTTCTAGGCAGATCTCAATTGATTTAGAGATTACAGCTGAAGCAGGGGTTGAATTGCAGCTGGATGTTGTTGAAATTTTACAAGCTCTCTTCTTGACATTTTTTTTTATATTCCAGCTTCCTCTTGCTATTTTCCTCTTCCCTATAAAATCTTGTATTATCTGCAGGTTTTGAGACTTCTTTTTCTAATCTGGGTTGCTTTTTTTGTTTTGCTCCTTAAATAGAGATTTGGGAAAATGTGAGAGTATTACTTGACAACCAAATTATGTTGGAGTGAAGCGAGTTGACTTTGTTGCGTGGAGCTGCATCAGCTGGTCTTCTGGCAATGTACAATTCAAGATGAAAGAGTAAAAAATGATTTATATTTAAACTTCTGGGGAAACACTGGACATGGCCTGGCTGTTGTAGTGAAGTCATCTTCAAACACTGGTGTTTAAAGGAAACACATTCTTTCTGTCATCATTTTTGGCTTGGTTCAGGAATGTATTTTTACATGAACCTCGCATGCCCCCACTTTCCAGTGTTGGTGTGCTCTGTAGGAGGGACTCAGTGCAGGGGCTGAGCTCCTTTGCAGTGAGGACAGATGTGAAGATGGGCTCCCATTGCTCAGTGTGTGTGCCCACATCAGGGCAGCTCTGACTGGCAGTGGCCAGAAGGCAGCAGATGTGGGGTTTGCTCCTCAGCACCCTGTGCTTCACCCCCAGACCTGCCCTGTCACACTGCACTGCTTGGCAGCGAAGAGCAAGCTGCAGAAATTTGTTCCATTGAAGTCATGGGCTTTTCTTTCCCTCTGGGTTAAAGAGAGAACCAGTGTTTCAGTGTCTGCTGGAAATCCCCTCCCAGTTGTAGACAGGGCTCTGCTGAGAGCAGCCTTCCCACCACCCACAGCATCCTCCATGGTTTGTAACCAGGAGTCTGGATAGTAAAAGTAGCTGTTCCAAATGTTTAAAAAGGTGCCTCATACAAAAAAATGTGTACTGTAAATGGTTAACATCTTAATTACGTGTATAGTTAATTTGTTTTCTTTTTTTTCCCCCTGCAAAGTCCAGCTTTTTCCTTTTCTGGAACTTTGATGTGTCTTGTTTTAATGAGGGTCTTCTTACTTGTACATATGCTGTAACCTAGAAATGCACACATGAGAAATTGGTTTATGGGTGAGCAAGACTGGATTTCTGTATTCTGTGGATCTAATCAAAGCTCATTTTAATAATGTTATTTGTCTTAAATTTTCTACCAGGTCTAAACCTTTAGTCTTTTAAGTCTGCTTTCCAGCCATTATAGGCAGATTTCTGTATGAATAATGCATAATTTTGCTTTAAAAATCAGTCTACACAAATCCACTTTATTTTCACTTTTTATTGATTCCAACCTTGGTGGCTTGCATACATGAGAAATTTCACAACTTAAAAATGTGTCTATCCCTACAAATGAGTCATTGATCAAAAAAGGTTAATTTGACTGACTCCCTTGAATTTTTCATTGTCTCTCTTTTTTGTTTCTATCTAAGTAGTAAAAACAATTTCCATTTAAAAACTTCAGTTTTCAAAAGAGTAGGGTTTCACTTTCTCTGCTGAATGTATGTGCACACAGTGTATTCATTTAAATACAAACATAGAAACAATTCACAAATACAATTCACAGAAAATTTGAACTCATTGCAGTACTTTATTACTGTAAGAATGCTCAGGTTATGCTTCCATTCCAAAGAGATTCATCTGTTGCTGACTGCTAATAATAAATTCATCATAAAGTTAAGCACAACAGAATTTGATACCTTTTGAAATGGTAAAGAAAACATTTTTGACCTCTACTGATGAAATCACCATCAATTGCCTTTTTTTCTCTTTGCCCCTCCCCTTCCCTTGATCTAATTTGGTTTTCCTCTTGAATTTCCTCACCACTTTTCTTCTGTGCATTCAGGTGCTCTGTCAGCTCACTTTTTAATTACCTTTTTGCTTTCAGAGGTGAATGTAGGAGGGACCCAAATCCTGACTTGGAGATACCAGTGGGAACCCTTTGGGCTCTGGGCAGCTGTGGCTCTTCCTGGTGGACTGGGATCTGGCAGGCTGGGAATTCCCACCTGGAGACCTGGATCCTGTGTCCTGGTGAGCTGGGATTGTAGAGACAGGGCTGCTGCTGGGTCTTTGCTGGCCTACTGTGATTGTTTGTGATGGCTAAGGTGTAGTCTGGGACCAGTGACCTGTGATTGTATAAATTAATACATTTAAAATAGAAAACACTTCTCAGCTTACACAGATCTCTGTTTTACATTGGCAGCAGCCACTTCAGACTGGGTTTTCCCACTCTCCTCGAAGGTGACTGACAAAATCTGCAGAGGAGCTTTGCTGGAGAGATGGAAGATTTGGGTTCATGTTTCCCTTCAGAGTCCACAGTAGGTGGTGAAGGAGGATTTCTGCTGTTATTTTAGGAAAGGTGATTTCTGTAAAATACCTGCCTTTCAGCAGGGAGTTTGAAGATCTTAACGTGGATCACAGAATTTTACAGAGGATGTGGCAAAACCTGCCAGTGGAGTCGCAGCCTCTTCCAGGGAAGAGGGATCTGGCTGGCTCCATTTGGGAGCACTGGGACCAGTTGGGCTCCCCTGCAGCAGTGCAGATGCTGCTGTGAGTGGAAGACAATGTCCCCTTGCTGCTGTGCTACCTTTCACTTGCATTGGCATAGACACTTTTTGATCACATCTGAATTATCTGTTGCCTCAGAGGTTTTATTGTGCAACACCTGTTTTTCTCTAAATCCAGGCACTGTGTGATCTGACCAAAGCCTGGAGGGAACCACATGCTGCCATGCCACTTTCATGTGCTGCCAAACCTCTTAGAGTGAAGTGCCTTTAAAGCAGGACTGTCAGTATGGTTGGCTGAGTGACAGAAGAGCTGTGCTGAACTCTTGTTAGATGCTTGGTTAGTTGTGAACTGCCAAGGGGTTGTTATCCTCACCTGTAAGTTACTTCACTCAGACGTGTGCATAAGGACCCTGGCTCTCCTAGGGTAGCTTTAATCAGTACACAGAATTCTTTCATTAACATCAGGAGACTGAGCAACATCAAGGAAAGCTCAGGCAGTATTAGAGAAGCACAGTGGGGTGGGGAGTGATGCTGTGGCACAAAAGTGCTGAAGAAAAGATGAGCTTTCCCATCTCAGTCTCGGTCCATCTGGGGCTTGCCCACTGTGATTGATTACCAACATGTTTGCAAGCAACAGTTTTGTGATAAAAACCTGTTTCTGTGTGACAGGTTTTGTTTTCCTTATAGAAGTGCCTGCTGGTTGGACACTGCTCTCATGTGGCTCTGGCTGAGATGTCCCCATGGACCAGTTGATCCAGGAACCTTCTTCCCAGCAGCCACAGAGCCTTCCCAGCTCACACAGCCCTGGCATTTCCCTTGCTGTTACTTCCTCTCTCATTGTGCTTAGTGCTTGCAGGGGCTGGCACTTAAATATGCTCCATGCAGCCTGGGGCACTTTTGCCACTGATGAAGTGGGTGATTTAAACAAAAATAGAAATCATTCCTGTCCTTGCTGTGGTAGTTTCAGCCTTTCTGCTGTTGTTTCCTCAGCAGGTCAGTGGGTTGTTTGGAAACCAGTGCCTGAGCTGGCCCAACAGTTGGCTCTGAGCTGAAGTAGAGGAGCTGCTGGAAACGACACATCCCAGTAGATTATTTGTGCTCTGCAATGCTCTCAGCCCTCCCAGCTGCTGGGGCCCTGATCTTCTGTCTGACACAAAGCCTACTAACGTGTCCTAGCAGTGCAGGTTCTCCCTGCTTCACAATTTTATAGCCTTCCTATGAAACAGAAATAGCAACGTGGATGTATTTATTCAAAGCATCAAGGGAAAGGACCTTTAGCAGCCTGGCTGGCTGTGTGACATTTACCTTCTCATGTCTGTCAGGATTTTCATTGCTGAAATGAGGCTTGTGAACAGCTCCTCTCCAGACTGCTTCTTCAGAAACTGGATAGTAATCTACTGACTGCATTTTATGCAGTGAGACAATGTCCAACATATTTGGGACACTTCTGTGGCTTGTCTGTCATCATTCTTCATTGCATGTCTTTTGGTCTTGTAAGATTGACAAAAGAATCACTTAACCATCCAATTTCATGTCTCCTTCCTTAGGACAGCATTTGAATGAAAACTTGATGTTTATATGGAGAATAAGGATTTTTGTTTCCCCCCCTGAATTGGGCTCTAAGAGCTGGATGTAACTGTGTGCAGACTTCAAAAGACAAAGGTGTCCCATCTCAGTATCTGGACTATTTATTTATTTATTTAATTTATCTAGTTATTTATTTTATCTATCTATCTATCTATCTATCTATCTATCTATCTATCTATCTATCTATCTATCTATCTATCTATCTATCTATCTATCTATCTATCTATCTATCTATCTATTCTATCTATCTATTTATTTATTCTGCCCAGGTCAAAAAGATGGAAATGTAGGGCTGGATTAAAACCTTTGTGTTATAAGTGGGAAGGCACTAATTACTTAAGTGGACTCAGTCTGTAGGGAATGCTGGATTTGAGGCATTCTTAATGGGCTCTCCTGCCTGTTCCCATGTAGGCTGACCAGGAAAGGCAGAGCTGGGCTCACTGGTGCCAGAGAAGAGGTGGAGCTGGAACACTCAGGGGTTTGTCCCAGCTGAAAGTGCTGCTATTGGGAAGCACAGGAAGTTTGGCAAGGCATGGGGAAGTCTGTGCATTGAAAATGCTCTGCAGTGAAATTTTGTGAAGAATGCTGCCTTACTTTCTGTTTAATTTGGGTGCACAGGTGATGAGCATGACAGTAAAAATAGGGGCCAGGATAGAATGACAAGGAGGATTTATTCATTTTTACTAACACAGGGGGGATTTCTGTATTGATTTTGTTTTGCTTGTTTGTTCTGGTTTCAATATGAATCTGCATCATCTCAGCACTTGAGAAATCGGTGCCTTGGAGATGTGATCAACAACTGCCCAATATTTCATTCTCTTTCTGCTCCTATGAAGACTACAGGAATGCACAGCATCAGACTTATTTTCTGATATTATAGTAAGATTTCTTATGGTTCCTTCCTGCATATTGCTCCTAGCACTGGAAAGGATTCCTAAATTGGAAAAGATATTAAAAAAATGAATGTGGCAAAAGAAGCAAATAAAAATAAGGAATAAAGCTTAGCACATAGATTTAATATAATTCTTGTACAAACTTAATTCTTTTCCTTAAGCACTGGCAAGTTTTTTCCAGACAAGGGAAACACTGCTAACATTTTATTAGCACCCTTGTTACCCCAGCCTTTTAAATCTAACAGCAGAGTGTAGCTTGAGGGAGGGTGTTACAGCTTATCTTCTACTCTTTTGACACCTTGTGCAAATTAATGACAAAGCCCCACGTAATGTGCAAGTGAAAATGAGATTTTGCTGGTGCTTGAAAACCCTATGCTAAAACTCCAAAATGAAAATTCGTTTCTTGAGCCCCATGACCTAACCCCCTCCTGTGAGCAACTGGGGGAAGGTGGGAGAGGAAAAAAGGGAAGGGAGGGAAAGAAAAAATAATTTCAAGTTGTTTTGAGATTGTGACTCATTATTCTTTAGCTCTCTGGAACGCCACGAGACTTTTTTAAGCATCCGCTATTTGTCACTTGGCAGAAAGAGGCTGATAGCTTGAGATTTGAATTGTCATTTTATACCTAACACACTGACAGATCCATGCAAAAACAAACCTACCAAAATTACATTTAAAAATGTATAAAAACACCAAATAAACTTAGCAGGGAGCTTGCCAACACCATTCTCAATTCTGTGATAAAAGACAGGAAAGAGGGAGCTGCTGCATTTGTGCCTCTTACATTTGCACTGATTTTATGTGCCTGGTCCTATTGCTTTCTAGTTGTTGTCTCCTAAAAGGGAGCGGGCTTTTCCTAACATCAGGTAGAGGGAGGGAACTTGTGTTCCAGCTCTTTGGAGGCAGAACAGAGAATCCAGCTAGCAGGGAACTGCTTGAAAGCAGGAGTGATCTCCCTCATTGAGCAAGGTGTTGTGTCAGTAATTTGCTGCCAATACATGTCTGAATTTAACCATGAATTTGCTTTTGGGCATGCCAGCACTTTTTCTAGTCTGTGTCCACACACAGCTGGAGGATTGGCTTTTAATTGAATGAATGTGAGCTTGGATGTTTGGACTCTTAAGAAGCTGCTTTCAAAATGATCTTTTTCTAACAGGGGCCAGGCAAGGTATTTTAGCACAGGAAGAAAGGTTTCCTCAACACTCCTTTGTCAAAGCAGGTGTTGCAATGTGAGGAAAGATAAGGAAGGGTCTCCCTCACCTATCTCTTTGCCCAGTGCTTGTAGGAACATGTCAAAATGTTAATTGGTGTAGCCTACCTGCATTCTATTTCTGACCCCTCTTGTAAGGAGCTTTACTTTGTTCTGGAGCTCTCCATGAAGCATCAGAAGCCTTTATTCATGCTCATACTTACTAGTGCAGTTTTTTGCTCTGCAATTCTCCAAAGTTTTCTTACTTGCTCTGGTTGACTTCTGCAATGGTCTGATTGATTGCCTGGGAGTTGAACACTCCCATGAAAGTACTCAGTCCACTAAATCTCAAACTGAAGCTGTGCTTCAGTGACAGTTAATTGGGAGTTATTTATGTTTTTCTACAGGCAATAGGTACTACCACTGTTTTCCTTGGAGTAGCATTTAAAAGCTTCAAAGATTGTATCCCTTCTACACTAAACAACATTTAAACATATTGAAAAAAGGGTTCCTGTTCCAGAAAATTTAGAGGTAAATTATGTTTTTACTGTGAAAAAGAAATCTTGAAAATAAATATTGAATAACCATTTCAGAGGAGTTAGGGAGAAAATTATTGGTCATTCCAACTACTTTTGGATAACACATTGCCTTGAATTTGAAGGAGAAGAGCTTACCTGGCCCTTTTATCAAGGGTGCACCAAACTGAATATTAAAAAAGTGCTGCTTTGAAGGCAAGCTGCAGGTACACAGTAGTGGGCTGTATCCACTGACTTGACACATTGACCCTGACTCTTGAGATCCCATGGTAACTCTTGGAATATGTATGCATGTATATGAGAGGAATAAACAGAGCTTTTAAATTTTAGGAAGAGAAATCACTGTATCACTGCTTTCTCTCTGACCTTGAAAGGTCTTGAATTATTAAAGAGTCTCTTAAAAGTGCAACCTAGTTTCTAAACCCTGTAACTTTAAAATGGCATAACCATTGTGAAATTCAGTTCTGGAACCATTTCAGCAATTTTTTCTGCATTACTTTAATTACAAAAATTGGATGTTTCTATTGCTTTAGAATGTTTTATCATTTTAATTAAAATTAATAATTTTATGTACACTGCAGTGCAGTGAATTCAGGATACCAAAAGTTTTAACAACTCCTAATACCCTTGCAAAAGTATCCTTGAGTGGCTGGAATATGGGGGGAGTTTCTGCTGGCTGAGTACCCCCTGAGTTACTGACATGCCTGAGTTATAGAGAGATCTAGGTAGCTTTTAAATACCACTGTGGTACAAAGGTGTTGCTTATACTGCCTGTGAGCAGAAAGCAGAGTCCACTGTGAGAACTGAGGCTGGACCAGACTTTGAGCTCCTTAACAAAACCACCAAATTTGGGCACCTTCGACTTGAGATGATTTTGAAGTAATGATCTGACACCTCTATCCTCTTCCTTGTCTTAGAAGTTTTCACACAAGAAAAATTTCCCATGTTTGTACATGATGCAGGTGGTGATGCATTGTAGTCTTTGCCCCAGATTTGCCCTTGATGCAGTGAGGCAGAATGAGGACTACAGCTGTTTATAGCTTATTATTTTATATCTCATTTATTAACATCAGAGAAGTGACATGTCTCCCTGGTCCCTAGGTTTGGGTTATTTTATGTTCTCTTGTGCATAAGTGAGTTTTATGTGCTGTAGGAGAAATTTGCAACGGAAAATTCATCTAGGCCCCTTCTCACAGGTGAACCTGTGTCTGTGTTTCAGTAGGTACCAGGAAATGGTTCTGCTGCAGGAGCCACTTGCAGGCTGTGCTCAAAGCTGAACCTTGGCTGTGGCACAACTTTAGGCCTGGCAAATCCCTTTGAGTTCCATCTAACAGGGAGACCTTTGAATTCTGGGTTATTGTCAGTGTTTACAGCAATGTGATTAGGGCCAATTAGTGACTTGTGCTTTGTGTGTGCTGTAATAACAGAGATGCTGTTTTCCCCCTTTGCTAAATGGGCACAAGGCAAAGAAACTTTCTCCTGGCCCTGAGGAGGGAGCCTGTAGTGAAAGACAGTCCCCCTGCACCAAGTACCAATCTGTCCCTGCTGAGCAGGAGTATCTAAGGAAAGCAGGGAGTGTCCAAGTGTATTCTGAGAGGAGGAGCAGGGCAGCCCTTTTCAGTGCACATGTGGGCCAGGGTCTGTCACTGCACTGTGGTTCCACTGCAATCACAGTGCAGGGCAGTATTTGATGGCTGATTTGATTTGCTGTGTGTGAATACAGATGCACTTACTGCCCTATAATTTGTGTCCATGCAGAGCTGCTTCAGCAAAGGCGGGGGGAAATGGGAAGGGGTGGAAAGGAGAAATTAATTTTAGCCCTTCAGGAAAGCAGCATCCTGTAGATTCTGCTATCATCACATCCAGTGTTTCTCCTTGTGCATTTGTCACAGATCAAGCCCTGCTACCCACTTTTAAATGTGGTAACTATAAATGAGGCACTGTCCAATTCCAGGCTCTTGCTCAGTGCCAGAACTATGCAAAGGTCCTGCAGGAATCCATCCTCCATGTCTCAGGGACAGAAATGCTGCCAAGAAGCATGAACTATCACTTCTGCTTCCTCCATCTTAATAAAACAGAGACATCTTTCAAAGTTAATTCCAGAATGTTCTTTGTTGTCAGAAGTAATTTGGTGGCCTCAAAGGGCTGAAAATCCCATCCCCTGGATAGTCAAATGTGCTTTTGGATATTTGTGATGTGATTTGTGGTGTGTAAACAGACAGCTTCCAGGCTCCGTGCTCTCTCTATCTGGATCTGTAGACTAGAAACAGTATGGGTTTTAATTAGGAGATACAGTTAAAGCTGTTCAGAGATGAAAAATTGAAAAGAGACTTGGTTGGAAGATGCATGTGCCTCCTTTTTCTGACGTGTACTCATGAGCACACCTGCTCTTGGTGGGCAGGAGCTCTGGGGCTGGGGCTGGGGCTTGATGGAGCTGTGGAGCCCCAGCACTGGGGGCTTAGCTTAGGGGTGGCCAAAGGGGCAGGATTCTTCCACTGAAGGATTCCCCTGCATCTCTGCTGCTGCTGGGGACCAGGACAGGGCCGTCCTTAGCTGGCAGAGTTGAAGCTCTAGCAGGCAGCTCCACCACTGGGGACTGTAATGAAAATTGCAGGGCTGAGGGCCATGGCCCCTTCTCCCCATGGTGGGGAGCGCCATGCAGAGCTCTCCCTGTGCAGGGAGGGTGTGTGTGCAGCAGCCAAGGTGTTGGAGGGTGTGCAGCTCCTGGGGGATGAGAGGCAGTGCCTGGTGGCTCTGGACCTGTCCCTCGTAAAACTCACACAGGAGGGGGAAATAGTAACAGTTGGTTTGTGCTCTGCGAGAGGAATTAAGCATAATAATGTGTTAGCCTAGACTGCTACCTGCCAGAGTAAGACAGACTCAAGGCTGGGATAAAAAAAGATTGTCATCTGATTTTTCCATCTGGATGAGACTGCTCAGTTTGCCTGCAGACTGTGTCTCTGGGGGCTGACGTGGAGTGATGCTGCTGCACTCCCTGCCTCGCAGGGGAGGCATGACCAGCGGTGAGGGGTCCTGCAGGAACACAGATCCCTACAGAGCAAACTGAGATGTAGATCCAAACATGCTAATGGAAAACAACCTGAAAATACACACATTGGTGCCTCTCCCACAACTTGCTGCTCACAAAACTCAGGTGATTTCAGATGCTGCATAGATTTATAGAAAATGTTTTCCTCCTGCTTGCCACCATTTTAAAAACATATTAGAAAGAAAATGAAGTGACAGTTGTAAAATATCCAGCATATTAATGCTAAAATGATATGACCAGAATCCTATAAAAAGAGGATTTCTGTTCCATATCTAGAAATTAAACTGTATGCAATTATGATGAGACCATTTAACCTTTGTCCAGTCCACCTATCCCTATCTGTTCAGTTGAGCTTCCCTGAACAAATTGGTTTTATAGCAAAACCACAAAAGGTGATTAGCAGAGAAATGATATTTATTCTGATTATCCTCTTGTGGCTAGACTACTGCAAGATTTAAACCTCATTTGCATCTTTCTGCAGACAGATGTGGCTGTAGAGAGCTGTGGTATCACAGACAGCAAGGCTAATGTGCAGGGTGTGTGGTATGTCAGCTTTCTGATCTGGCTGGTTAGGCTTATAATTTCCTGCCGGTTTATAACAGCTTCTGGTTGTTTGATTGTAAAGGGAAAGGCACTTTGGGGCTTAGGCAGCAGGGGAATTGACTTACCCAAATGTCCTTCATCTGAACGTGATTTGTTAATTTTAGATTTAAAGACTGTGCTGGTCTTTCATTTATCTGCTTCAGCCTACGGTTTGCTTCCTTGTATGTTTTATTTTTAACTGCGAGGTTTTACATCCATATTAATAAGTCATCCAAGAAGTATTGTAGCACTAAATAATCTGTGCTTTCTAAGTGAAATTATTGTCACAGTTTACATAAATAAAACTCTATGGTTTGCTACAAGTGACTCAAATATAATGGAACATAGTCCAATGGAACAGAGTCTTCAGAATAGCTTTTCAAAGATTCCTCACTGCTTTGCAAGGTGGTTTTTTTTTTTTTTTTTTGTGAAATAGGCTAATGACTTCAACTTACAACTTAACCTAGTCATTATTTAAAATCACTGAGTCATTTTTAGTCTCCAACTTTTCTTCTTCCTAAGTGGCTTTTTGGATGGACAGCATGGAAGCTGCTAACTAAATTTCAGTTCTCAGGAAGGCCTTTAGTCATATAACTAAGGGTGATAAAAATCCTATTTAATGGGGAATACTCCTTTGCCATGGGCTTGATCAATAAATTAAATAGATTAATTAAGTTGAGCTGTCAGGACCAAGGACTGTCATGAAGACAGGCCAGCAGAGCTGGCCATTTATCAGAGGCAAAAGTTTGTCAAGAAGAGGCAGACTTTAATGGGTTATTCTGGGGTGCATGCAAATGAGCAAGTACCTAAAAAATCTAGCAAGGAATGTCTGTCATCTGATCACAGGCAATATAAAAGGAGGTAGATACGTCTGCACAAAGTCATTACATTTGCTTATCAAACTTCTTACTATGAATTTTTGAACTTTAAGTTCTGAGGAGATGAACTGGCTTGTAATGTGAGTAATAGTCTTAGGTATTTCCATTTTTCACTCTTCACTGAGAAATTCAATTTGGTTTATGTTTTGTAATATATTTATATACACAGACAAACATATACCTGTATGTGTATGAAGTGATTTAAAATGCAAGCTTATTAAAAAATAGGAAAGCTTTTATTGCTTTCACAGCATTTGGAGGAATTATGCTCTGCAGGTAGAATTCAGTGCAGAGATTGGAGCCAGACCAATGCATTTCTGTCTGTTCAGCACAGGAAACTTCCAGTGTAGTTTGTGCCTGGTTCTGTTTGCTGCCTACAGGAGAGTCCAGTTGATCGTGGCCTGTGAGGGTCTCCTCTGCATGGAGGACCCTGATGAGTGACCCAAGCTGTCTTTGGACATCACTGGAGAGGAGCAGCCAGCAGAGTTTCAGTGTCTGCAAGTGTCAGAGGGTCAGGAGACAGAAAAGCATAGGTGCTGCATATCTTTAGTTTTTCCCTGCAACCCTTAGGCTGCAGAAAGGTGGTGATAGTGTTCTCACAGGTGTGGTGACTGATGGAGCTCTGTGCAGCTGTTGTCACCTGAGCAGCCCCCCGAGGCCAGCATGGTGTGAGCAGCAGAGCAGAGCAGGGCCTGGCTCTCACTGCTTTGCCACAGACTCCTCGGGTACCACGTGTTCCTCTGCGGATGTGGTAGGAGGGAGCTGCTGTGAGCTTCCCAATGTGGAAAGAGAAGCAGTGCATATAATTGCAGCGAAGTTGCATCTCTGTTTTGGTACTTCCAGTTTAGCTCTAAAGCCCTGGCCATATGGATGCACTCCTACAGCCACTCTGGAGGCAAGCTGAGAATAAAATGAGCTGTGTGCAAGTGCTGCAAGCCTGTGTAAATGAAACCTTCCTGACAAACCAGAAACATGCCTTTTTGATGTATAACAAAAATAAAATTCTCTCAAGGCATAGAACTTTTTGTATGTTCAATTCCTGTTGATTAAATAGTTCTCAGCTCAATAGAGCAAGGGAGTAAGCCAGGGATGCTGGTATCAGGGCAGTGATTTATCAGGAGATGTGTGAAGACGACAGTGCTAGAAAAATGTCCCCAGCCATGTGGGCAAGGCCAAGGTCTTCATTGTAGTTTGGAGATGTCGTGGTTTGACACTGGCCAAATGCCAGGCACCCATGAAAGTCACTCACTCACCTCCCCTGCCACAGCTGGGCAGAGGGAAGAAAAAAATAATGAAGGCTTTATGAGCTGAGATAAGGAACAGGAGAAAAGACTCCAAGGGCAAAACAGGCTCAATTTAGAGGTGCAAAGTGAATTTGATACTAACCAAATCAGAGGAGGATAATGAGAAGCAAAAGAAGCCCTCAAAACCACCTTTTTCCCCCCAGCCTCCAACACCTGGAGCACCTCCTGCCCCTCCTTCTCCACTGACCTTGATGTCTCCATGTTGTTGCCCTCACATGTTCCCACCTCCTCCTTTCCTCTGGCTGAGAAAGAACTGTGCCCCCTTTGTTTTGGTTTTCTCCTTAATTCTGTTATCACACAGGCATTACCAAGCTCTCTAATTGGGCCAGCACTACGTTCATCTCCAGAGCCATCAGCCATTGGCTCTGTCAGACATGGTGGAAGCTTCCAGCAGCTTCCCACAGGATCCACCTCTGTGGCCCCTCTGCTACCAAAAATCAGGCCATGCAAAGCAAACACAGGAGAGAAGACCCTCTCTGCAGCAAGGGTGAGAAGGTGCAAGAAGGGGGAAAGACTTGCTCTTTCCTAGAGGTTGTTTGGGAAGGGTAGAGAACAGAGTGTGCCTGACCTTGGCTCACTGAAGTGCACCTGGGATGGAAGAGGATGAAGATGAGAGACTGTGATTGGTGATAACTTCTGGATTGCTTCCCCTCCTTGCTCAATGGGGCAATGAGAATCACTGTGCCATGCTGCAGTCTAGGGTTTTGTCTTGGGGACTTGGGAGAAAAGTTAGAAATGCTCCCAAGTGCCTGAAGAGCCTCAGGCACAGAGTGAGCTGGGCTCCTTAGAGGGTAATTTCTTTGTGACACTGGTCTGTGGGTTCTTGATGAACATTTTAAAAATGGCCCTGGTACTTCAGCTATAGGAAAGCCAGGCTTTCTGTACCTTTTTTTCTTAAACTATTATCAGCAGCTGTGAAGTGATGCAATCCATATGCCGTATGGAGCACCTATATATAAAAATCTGACATATGGATGTTGTGAAGTTCTCGGAAGATTCCACATGCTTGAGATCACCCACGTGCTAAAAACATTCTGTTTGGGAATTAGTTGTTGAGATTTATGTTGAATTCCCAAAGTGAAACCAGGCAAATTGTGCTGGGAATATTTGTAGCATGGAGTCAGGTTTGAATTACTCTTTTTGGTCCCCAGTGGAGTACCAGAGGTTTTGGTGAGGATGTGTTTGGGCTGAATGTTTTCAAGGTGTCTCTGCAGATAACTTATATTGGATCTCTTACCCAGTTGGATCTGAGCTGTTCCTAGCTCGTGGTGCTTCACTGTTATCTCCTGCCCTCCCCTAGTTGGGGCTCTCTGCCTCCATGGGCAGTATGGGAGGGGGAGGATGAGGCACAACAGCACTGAACACCTGGTTTCTCTATCTCAGGACTTGCAACTCAGATCTGTTGTTTTGCTGCATAGAAATTAAGGCAGCCTACTGGCTGCTGTTTCTGTGGGACTCGAAGAAGGTAAGGCATTCCAATGGATCCAGAAATTAGTAAAGCACACAATTTGCAAGAAGCTTCTGCCTTTGCTAACCCTGATTTTCCATGCTGCTGTAGCTCATCATGTCAGAATGTTTATCTGGAAGTTCTCCATGGCTAGCTAGCATGAGTTGGCCAGACTTTTTTTCTTCTTTTTTTAAAATCTTTTTTTATCCACTGAGATGGGAATCCACCCTTCTACTGCTGATTTGGCTGATGCAGTAGGGCTGGCTGCACTAACCTCCCCGGGGAATTCGCCATCAGAGCGTGTGAGTGAGTGGCAAGGTGGGCATAAGGCATGGTGGGCATGTTGGCTCCACACAGATGGAGACTGAGGATTGAGTGAGCAAATGGTAAGGAGGAAGGTACATATAAACTGAAAAGACTTTTCAGTTTTACTCACTGTTTAAGAAGCACATAGCAAGTGCTATAAAAATACAGACAAGTAATATGTGGTTGGTTGATCCTCCCCTGGCCTCAGCAAAGGCAGATGGAAATGGGCCCATTTATCTACTGGTTTGGGGCTTGTTCAGAGTGAGTGTGAATACAAACTCTGCTGCTGCACAAGGATCATGATCTAGGGAGGGCTTATACCCTTGGACATGCTGTGCCCCCAGATGTTTGTACCGGTGCCTAAAGTTTTCATGCAAGACATCTCAAATTGCTGCTGCCCTCTCTGTCGATTTTGTTCTTGTGGAATGGCAGAGGATTGACAGTGATTTGAATCCTGCTTTCTGAAATGCTTAGTTCAGGGCTTTAGTGATCCAGTGATGTGGAGTGGCAGCACACTCTGGAGCTTGGTTATTTAGGAGCCCAGGTTACAGATGTATGTAAACTCCTTTCTCCCCAAAGAGTTGTCAAGGTGAAGTTAATTCCACTACCAATAAATGTTTGTTGTAATGTGTGAAGCAATATCAGGGGAGTAAGCCTGCAGCATGTCTGTACATCACTTTAATTTGTAATCAACCTGGAATGATTTCTAGTTTGTAGCTGTGTTTTAGTTATTTGCACGTGCTGTGCTACAGTGGATTCTACTTCTTAAAATCCTTGTCAGGGAAGAAACATTTTTCTGGCTTTTATTTGAAATGAAAGCTGTTCCCTAGAGTCATGTCAGCTGCAGAAATCCAGACCCCAGCACAAGTGTCTGCATTAAAAACTGGGTTTTGGGCTCCATTAAAATACTGTGGCTGCACATGTCACAAGCAGAGACAGGCAGTGCAGTAGCACAGGCACTTGAAAGATCCTGCTTTGAAACCGAGGGGCTTTTGAAACTGTGGGGCTTTTGAAACTGTGGGGCTTTTGAAACTGTGGGGTTGCAACCTGGAGAAAAGAAACAGCTATCTCCTCTCTTTGCTGCTTCCAGTCTCTGTCAGCTTCTGGCTTTAAATTTTCTCTGAAATGATGCACTTGTCTCTTGGTAATCTTTCCCCATATTTTAATTTGGGATGGCAGGTAAGGCATAAGGTCAAAGAACTGGAAATGACCTTGTGAAACTGAGACAATGGAGCCAGAAAGATGGCCCTTCAGTTAACACTGCCAAATTTTTGGGAATGTTTGCAAACTTGTGATTAGATCAAACAAAATTACATAAAACTTTTGACCTTTGAATATAAACAGGGCTGGAGGACTCTGAGAAGAGAATGGCAGGGCTCCAGTAAGAGAGATGTGTATCATGACAGTGTAGTCCACACTATGCAGGCAGCAGGGCATTGCTGATGGGTTAATGCATCTTTTTTGCATGTAAGAGAAAAGTATGTGTCCTCTTTCTTTTTGTACAAAATGTTGCATGTGTTTATGTGTGTATGGATGTCACTCCCACACACAAGTGGGGTGCATGCCCTCCATTGCCTCAAAGACAAGGGTTGGCCTGCTTGTTCTGGCCAGGTTTTATAGATGGCACACAGCCACGAGGTAGGAGTGCCTTTTATTTCTATAGCAAGCACTGTGGCCACCACTTGTTTAATACCAAGTCTGTTTTCCCTCAATTCCTTCTGGAGGAGGAGGATTGGAGCAGAGTGTTTTGGTCAGTTTTGCTGCTCTGTTGTGGTGTGGCAATAGGTGTATCTGTTATTAGGGGAGGCTGGATCCAAGGGAACTTTTGAAGTGGGAGGGTTCAGGGTTTATGGTGAGGTCACAATTCCTGGGAGAATTAATTCAGCAGATAAGCTGATGAGAAGTTCTGTCCCCTGCCCTAGCAGGTAAGTGTGTGCTCTGCTTTTAAGCATGTGATTAGGCCATGTTGAACCTAGATTAGAAACTGAGATTGCTTTTTGACAGTGTCAAAATAACTTAGAGAGCAATAATAAACCCCAAAGAAGAGATTAGGATTTAAAAATCTGAAGACTCTTATCTTGCACATCCTCTGCTTTTGTCCTACTCTTTTTGACTATGGAGCAAAAAGAGAAAAGTGCTGAAGGCTGTTTAGATTTTCAGTGCAAAGGACTAATGTTTTGGTGAGATGAACAGGAAATAATGGCCAGAGACTTGCAGAAGAGAATTGAGATTTGCCTTGATTTTTGAATCCCTGCTTAGTACTGCAGGTTATCCAGGATCTAAACTACAACAAAGAGCATTTCAGAGACAGAAAAACAGAGATCCCATGGATGCAGAGTGCACTAATCTGGATGTAGCAAGCAGGTTATGGGTGCTATGGATTCTTATTGCTTGGTGTGGGACTGTGCACGCTCTTTGGTGTGTGCTCTTAGGGAGAATGAACAATTTTCTCAAAGATTTTCTAAAGTGTTAATGCTGTGTAAGTGCCAATTAACTTCTTGTAACTCTTTGGTAGCCTGAGAAAGCTCTACTGCAATTCTCCCTTTCCCAGGGGAAAGCAGAGGCTGGGGAAGCTGAGCCCCAAGGTTGTTGTTACAGTCCTGCAGCTGGTGCTGATGGGATCATTGGAGAGGGCAGATGGGACTCTGTGGTTGTAAACGGATCTTATGCACTGGGGACACCCAGGAGGTGAGTGGGAGCCTGTGACACTCTTGGTTTAAAGATCTCACATGGTGCCATAAAAAACCCCACGGGCAAAGAAAAGGGTAGAAGGCAGTTCTCCCAGGCCATGCTCAGTTGCCTGTGGTGGTGAAGGGTGAACTCCTTACTTGCTGGTCCCATTCCCTGCCTCAGCACCAGGTTTTGTTTGTATTTTCTTCCAGCCCCTGAAGGAAGTGAAGCGAGGCTCAGACAGACAACTCTCTGGTATCTATGTGAGCAGAGATATATCCTGTAAGGAAATGCCCTTTTGGGTGTAAATAGAACATGATGAGGGCCAGCAGAAGCAATCCAGAAAGCAGCCTGGACTTGGACTTTCTGAAAGTCTGCATCTCTGTCTCAGTTCAGGACATCTCATTTCCAAAAGCATTAAGAATTTTCATACAGCTTGAGACTGTCTCCAGATTCCTACCCACTCAATCTCTAATTAAATGAAAGAATTTCCACTTTATGATTAATCCTTCTTTTCAGGGCAAGTTGCAAAACAGTTGAAAAAATAAGACTTATCTGTCTGCTGCTTTCCTTCTGCCTTTTTAGTTTGCAAATGAATGTAGGGTCATCTTACATCATTCGTCTTCTTAGAACTTTTGCCAGTTTTAATTCTGTAAAACCCAATAGTCATTCCTCATACTTATCTGTAAATTGCATTGAATCTTGTTGCAGTCATATTAGGTGGTAATGATTTATATGCCTTCTAATAATTTATTTGATTATGCCAGCTATGTTCCATTTCTAAAGAATTATCAAGTTAATGCTCTTGTGTAGAGAACAAAGAAATATTTTCCATAGTTCTTACTTTGCCTTTCTGCACTTTGGTACAGTGCTGCATGTTTGGTTCATTAATACAGTGGGGTGTAAGGATCAGGCTGACAATTTATTACAGGTATTTAATGTCATTAGACCCCAGGTTGCACAGAAGCTGCGTATCCAGAGGTGGTTTCCATGCTTGGGTGTTTTTGCCTTGTGTCAGTGCTTGGGTGTTTTTGCCTTGTGTCAGTGCTTGGGTGTTTTTGCCTTGTGCATGCCCCCAGATTCTGCAAGTCTCTGATGGGAGTATCTGTGCTGGGCACAGATGGGGCTGATAGCTCTGAGCTCAGTGGGAATGTGAAGGACAAATAACACTGTCAAAAATCTCAGTGACAAAACATGTTGGGTTTTCCTTTCTTTTTCCTTATATCCCAATAGTTCTGTGCTGAGCATAAGGAGCTCTCTCACCCCCCTCATCATCCAAGGGCTGGGTGCATGGAAGTAGCTAAGCACAGGTTTAACTTTAGGGTTGGAATTACTCCCACAGATTTCTGAGCCGATTATTCTCTCAAAAATAAATAAATAGGAAATGGGGCAGCTGAGGGTGGACAGGGAGAGAAAAGCGCAGTAAGACTAAAGAAAAGTGATTTTTCTATTTGGTGTGTCTCATACACTGGAAACTTTCAATATCTCCTTTCCTGATGGACTGTCTACCCTGTCTGTTTTCTCTCCCTTTTGGAAATGTGTGCCTAACTCCTGGATAATATGCCTCCCACGCCAGCTGACAAAACACAAAGTAGGAAGAAGCTTCATCTCTAGGGGAAAACTCTTTTCTTCATGAAAAAATGATGCAGTTTTTCTTTCCTTTTCCTTGACTTGCATATTTAGAGAAGCACAGGATGGAACAAAGTATTGCACAAGCGCAAATAATGTCCAACTTTTTTTTTTTTTCTCTCTAAAATTTCTCTTTGAAAAGCAGTAAGTTTCTTTCTGAATATGTTGGCATAAAATATCAATTTTTGGCAGTGTTTGAATGCTGCTTTTTTTTGATCATTTAAAAGTAGTACTATGCTGCTGAGGCACTGCACTTTTGAACAGTATGAAATATGGTTACTTCTCAGGAAAAATGCCTGTGATTACTCCAGAAGCCAAACTGTTGCCTTTTCCAGTGTTCAGAGTACAGACTGGTACTGTGTGTGCCTGAGAGAAGTAGTACAACTTAAGGGGACAGAAATGATAGGTGGAAAAACAGGAAGATATTTTACCCAGTGCACAAGCACCTGGAATCATGCAGAAAATCAAACAAGAAATGACTTCCTAGCAAGAAATTAAAGCATCCAAGCAATGAAATGAATAATCGAAGAGACACATGATATCCTCTCCCTTTAAACCAGGTTCTTCTTCTCCTAAAGCACTTGCATTTTTTGAGAATTTGAGTCCTGACCCTGTAAACTGCCTTGCTCCCAGCTCTGCTCTTGAGCAGCTCAGCCCCTCTGATCCATTGAAAGTGGAGAGCCAGATCCACAGCCTGTGTCACTGCATCTGCTCCTGGTTACAAAAATGCATTCCATGTCTCCTCATCAAAGGTTTTGTTTCTTGTCTTTACTATTTCTTGTTATTGGTTTATATTGCTGTTATTGCATTAATTCCACCACAGAGTGTCACTGGGATTGGGAATGGGCCTCCTTAATGTCTCTGTTTGTGTGCTTTTCAACATTATTTGCTTTTTAACATTAGTGAAGACAGCTGTGTGAACACAGAACATCTGGGGGCCTGCTGAACTGTAAAAGCTCCTGCCACGGATGTTTAATTTGCATTGACGCATTTTCACTTTTACTTTATACCTGCTTGCAGCCTTGCATGTCTTTTGGCTCTTTGCTGTTTTACAGATGTCAAGTAGCAGGGAGCTGAAACAGAGGAATACCCTTGGTTTTCTGCAAAGCTGTGGTGTGTGAATAAGGGACTGTTCCCAAAATTGTTCCTGTGGCTGCTGAGGACTGTTGGTGTTTAAACAGTCAGTTGTTGTTTGCTGATACTCTCTTTTTAAGTGTTATTGTTTCATAATGGTCATTTGCACTTGTACAACCTCCTTGTCAAGAGAGTGGTTGATGGTTTGCTAAGAGGCTGATTTCAACCAGATCTTTTCACAGACATGGTTATTAGGGAATGCAGCAATCTTCTGACAGATTTTCTACTCTATTAAGCAGCCACATCATCTCCGTGAATAAAAGTGCCTACTTTTACAAGAGTTGGCTTTGGTGTCTTGAGGCCATTTGGGTGTTTACAATTGGTGCTGAAAAGCAGCTGATCCTGCAGGTGCCAGTTCTCAGGCTATCCCCAGAGGCTTTTTGGTGCAGATCTGCAAGTACCGTGTCTGGTACCCTCTTTGCCTCCCCGAGCAGAGGGGCAGTTCTGTTATAAAGGCACAGTAACCCCAACCACTCTATGATTCTGTGCATCCCATGGCCCTCTCTGGACCCTTCACATTTGTGCAAGCAAGGAATTGGTCCCCTGGGAGCAGAGCTGTTTCCCCAGAGCACGAGTGGTTCCCTGGTTCTGTGGCTGCCCAACAGGGCTCTGCTTTGGGCCCTTCCAGTGGGAGATTCTCTTTTGTCCACAACTTCCTCCTGAACCATTGCATTTGCCTGTTGACTAAATCCTTATTTCCTTGGGTCTGTGGTGACCCTTTAATGAGATTAGGACTATTTCTCCCAGAGATGTGAAATATTTCTTCCCCACACCTGTTGGCCTTTTGCTTATTCTTGAAGGTGTGATGTAGCTGAATTGCTTCACTGTCAGTTTCTGTTCTGGTGTTGATTAATCTGTTTTTCCACTAGGGCTCTGTTATGAGAGAAGATTAATATTACAGAGAAGATGCTTGTTTGTTTCAAATATTTTGTTTCCTTTCTCTGTTGGGAATACTAGTATAAACACCAGGCAATCTGAATTTAAATAGCTAAAGTATTAGTCTTGCTGTTCCAGTTGCTTGTCATTACACTGGAGGATAGGGTTACAGCTGATTATACAAAATACCTGAGCCATACATTTTACATTCTCAATCAGCATATTATAGATGAACTATGAAAATCTGAGATAGCTTTTTATGATAATTGAGATTTTCCTTGGAGTATGCAAGACTCTTGAGAGAAGTTGAATTGCTTGTCTGTAATTCTGTTATAAGCTTTACTGGTATTTATTTAACATACAGTTTATTGCTACTGAATATTTTTCTTATGGCTTGCTGTCAGAAGTGTCAAAACATTCTGAAGGTTGCTCTCAGTTTTGATACCCTCTGCACAGTGGTTTGTTTGTTAGACCAATCTGAAGCATCCTCCACGAGCCTGACTCACACACAAGGCAGCAGTGCACTTGTGTAAAGAAAATGTAAATTGTTATTGCCTGAGTGAGCCCCTTCAGCTCCCCACTTGACATTGAGGGTAATCAGCCAGCCTGGGGCCCAAAATACAAACTGGCTTAGACTTGTCCAGCCCTTGTACTGAGCCCCTCGAGGCCACCCCAGACCCAAAGTGACAAATGCAACAGATCCCTGGTCCTTGACTTTGGAGATTTGAGGTTGGGAGCTCAGGCTTGAGTCACTTCTACAGGTCTGGGCTGTCCTGTCCCCTGTGTCAGCAGCATGGCTGGACTGGATTGACCTGCTGTTGCCTGTGGGGTGTCAGTACCTTACAGGAGTTCCCCTGTAAGCTGTGTGGGGCAGCCCCAAGGTGCTCCCTGCTAGCAGAAGACCAACACTTCTGGCAGTTAAATGCTTTTTAACAGGATGAGGGAATTTCATGTGCTGGGACTGTGCAGACAATGGCCAAAAGAGACATTATATTTGACTGAGAAGCCCATCACTTCTTCAGGCCCTTCAGCTTGGAAACTGGCTGAACCCACAGCTTGTTCTAGCACCAGGAGGCTGAGCTCTGCCAGAGATGGGGGATCATGCAAGCACATGGGACAGTCAGGTGGCTGTTTGGAGACCCAGCTCCTAAGGAGGACCTGGCTCCAGCCTCATCATCTGCAGAAACTGGACTTGACCAGAGATTCTGCTGGATTTTTACAGCCCAGTACATGTCTCTCTCTTCAGCTCTTCCTTGCAATTATTGCAAATGAAAGTGAAGCCATGCTGATTACCTGGTTGAGATTCAGGTTAAATTCAGTTTCAGAAGAAAAAGCTAAATATTAAATTCTCTATTTAAATGAAGCAAGTGAAGCACTAATGCAGCAAGCTATAATTTTTGTGATTTTGCTAGGAAGGTTCAGTTTATACCTGAGTAGATGAGATACACTCTAGAATACCAGATAAGAAACACACATCTTTCTGCCTAGATGTACAGCAGTAAGTGGAAAGTTGCAACTCATTTTTCTTTGCTGGCACCTGTGACCAGGGCTGCTTTATGCTTGGCTGTGTTTGTTTGTCTCAGCTCACAAGAGTTAGTTTCTCTATGGCTTTAGGGTACACTCTCACATTCATTAGCATGGGAGAGCACTGCTGCTCCTGTCCCTCCCCTCAGCAATTTAGTAGAGGTTTTGTGCAGCTGGAGATTGCCAGGCAGGATGAGAGCACTGCCTCTGCCCAGAGGGTGTTGTGGGGGCCATTGGGGTAGCAGGACACAGCCTGTGTCTCAATTTATGCACAGGGATTCAGAGGTTGGAGAGCCCAGCTGAGAGCTGGTGTAAAGCCCTTAGCTCTGCTTTGGTTGGGTTGTGTTCAGCACAGGGAGTCTCAGTTCAGCCCACTCAGCCATGCTCTGTGTTTGTTTTAGTGTTTGCAGAGTCAGCCTCTGGGGCATTAACTCCAGAGGAGATTTCTGTCTGTTTACCAAAATGGAAATAGCCTAGTTTGGGAGTGGGCTGCAATCCCTTCAGAAAACTAATCTTTAATATTTTTCCTGTAATCACAGCCTAAAAACAAACACACATTTCCAAAATGTTCTTCAGTTTTCCACCTTGGTATTTCTCACACAGGCATTAATCATCCACTTCTCCTTTTAAGTGCAGAGCTCAACGTATTGCAGTGAAGAACTGGCTTCTCATGCCTGATGAAAATATGAGTGGATTTTACAGTGAAATTCCCATTGCTCTGGGGAGCAGTGATCACGCCAAAAAAATGTTCACTGACCTGTGTGACACAGGTGCCATCTGTGTCAGTATTTTGGTGGAGTTAACCCCTGATAGTTCACTTTGCAGAACATCCTATCCTACCCTCTAAAGCTACAGTGCTGGCTTTAAGGTTGTTTAAACCTCACCTGGCTTGGTAATCATTGGATTATCAAGCATGTGCTGGCCTGGGTTGTTCAGGGCATGACCTCCTGGAATTTTGAGGTGCCTGTTTCTTGCCTGCTGTAATTTGGGGGCTTATCTCAGTGAGCTTTAGCACTGGGTATGTTTAGTCCAACTTGTGGTTATAAATGAAGGTTCCTGCACCATTGGCTTAGCAGTGTATGAAAAAGAGATGTCTGAATATTATTCCCCTCCCTCTGGAAGTGATTGAGTGGGTGGCTGGGTGAGTTTTCATTGGAGTGGGTACTAATTCATGTCACATCACTGGCAAAAATTTTGTGCTGATTTTCCATCCTAAACTCTTAATTCTTTGATCTTTTTCTTTGACTGAGCTGCTTTTTTTTCCCCTTCCAATTCTCCTACTGGCTTTTTGTCTGGAAAGAAGGTACTTATTAAATTCTGAGTCATTATTACAGCTATTCACTCCTAGGGTGTCCCAGGCTATTCCCCAGTGCCCTGTTCCAGCATTTGTGCTGCTCATTCTTTACCCACTTCAGCCCTTCCAGCATGAGCTGCCTCTCTGACCCATGGGGTGAACCCAGATCATCATCAGCAAGCTGGACCTGAGCTTTGGCTTCACCTGGGCTCAGGCAGGAGGACTTGGAAGGGAGAGGTTGTTTCTGATGGGCATGAACTGTCCAGCTCAGCTGGCTGTGGAGGCAAGATCCAAAATCCTGAGGAGGCTGAAGAGGATTTGTTCTCTGTACCTCATGTGCTGCCATAAGGAACTTGGGTGTGTTAGAAAGCAAGATCTGTTCTTCTTTGGATTTTAACCTACTCTGGTTAGCTCTAGCTACAGAGGGGTCAAGCACAGAACAGAGTCTGTGGCTGCTGCAGCACCTTTGTGCTCCTGGGCAGCCTCCCTCTGTTTCAGCTGGCAGCTTCATATGTTCAACACAAACACTGCTAAATAGAAAATTCAAGGTAGCAGATTTGTAGTGGCAGTGGGGGAAGGTAAAAGTGGTCTTAAATTTGCAAGAATCTTTGACTGCAGTAAAGCTGTGTACCAGGATGTTTAAAAATTTAACATGAAAACAACAGGCTGGCAGCCTGCAGTACTGCAGACTTAAAAATTAAAATGCCACCATATTTAATGGAGTTACCAAAAGTAATGATAAAAATATAATTACTTCTGATGAGACGCATATTATATTAAGTAAAGAATATGGTAACTCTTAAGCAGTTTGGGTAATCTAGGTAATTTAAAATGAGTTTTATTTCTTAGAGCTCAATATGCAAATGAATAGGAGATTAGATATAGTTAATATTTGTGGTGTAAACAGCAAGTAATTTAAGTTGATTATGAAAAAACCAAATCCTCAGAGTGATTATGGTCATGCTGCTGTTTGGGGTCAGTTCAACTCAGGTTTGACATTGAGAACTCAGTTCCAAAAAGCTCTTAGCTGTTAGGTGACTGGGCATAAGTGTTTATGCAGTTTTTCATATCTCTTGTGTGGCCTGAATGCATTCCGACTTTGACTCCATAAGTACAGTGGGAACAGTTTATTTTCAGGTTTAACACAATTTAATGGACACAATAATAAAGCCCTTAATTTTCTACTGAATTTCAGACTCTTAATATTGAGAAGACACACATCTTTCAAAGCTACCATTGAATTTGATGCTTAACTTCAGTCAAGAACTAGCTCATTTGTACAACAGAAACAGTATTACCAAATGACCAGTCAGCTGCCATGATGGAAACAAAATATAGTTTTCTGTAATTTGTTTGAGTAAGGAGCCCCCAGGTTCCCCAGACTTTTCTCCTCTATACACATGGTTTAAACAATTCCAACACTCAAAGAGCTGAAGAACACAGAAAAAACAATAAGCATGCAACATTATTTCTGGCAGATCTTTTTAAAACACAGAGAAGTCCGATGTGAGGTAAAGCAGGATCAGACATGCTAAACAAATTTCAGTTGACAAATCTGGCTGGAATTGAATTCACTGAAGCTGTGTCTGTAACAGGAATGAACTCGGCCAGACAATTATACTCCATTTTAATAGAAAATAATGAATATTGATGAAGCCTGTAGCAGGTGTCACTGCACCCTGCAGCAGTTGCCAGAGGAGGTAGAGGTGCAATAGGGTATGTAGCAGGTGGTCCTGCCTTCCTGCTCTGTTGGCCTCAAGGGGCTCTGCCCAAGGGCTCAAACCAGTCAAGCTGGACTTGCTGTGAATCTGGGGCTCCCCTGAGGTTTGGGCTGAGAAATGGGCATGCTGGGGCCATCTCTGTGACTGAGGAGAGGGTCAGTCTTAAAGGCTGGGTTTTGCTCTGAGTGTTAGAAATGGGGGGATTAATGTTTGAGCTGTCTGTATAAATTGGAAGAAGTATCTTACAGAAAGACTAGAGTACTTATAGTTTGGTAGCTGTTGGACATCTTAACAGAGGTTGACTTTCTAATGGACTTGGGCATTAGTAAGAGGAACTGCTGAGTATGGAATATTTATTGTTAGCTGAGCTATAATCAGAGCTATGGAGAGTTTAAAAATAGTATGGCCTGCTGGGAGTAAATGGTAAAAGTATATATTAATATATTGTATTTATACCCACAGCATGCTTTTCTTCTGGGAGATGAGTTTTAATTATAGTACATTACACACATGGAACAGATTTGGAGACACCTGCATAGCTCTGAGGATGAGGGACAGAGTGCCATGGCTGGGAGGATGCTTGGGAAGGTGTGGGAAAGCCAGCAGTGGCTGTAGGCAAGAAAGGGGCAGTGGGTCCCTGCAAGACATTTCTTGTGCTATAATGGAGTGGGATTTAAATTTAGAACTCGTATGTGATCCAATGTCAAGTCAGAAATGTGTGGTTGAAAGTGTATAATCAGCTCCAAGTGGCTGCCTTGGAAATCTCAGGAGTGGAAACTGGCCTCGGGCTAGCAGCCGTCTCTGCCACATCTCTGCTCGAGTGAACTTTAATTTGACTCTTTATCAAGAAAAGCAGTGAGAGAAAGAGGGGAAGAAAGATGAACACAACGTGGGTTGCCCAAAATAGGCTTTGTATGGATAAAGGTGATTTTACTGCAAAGACTTCTGTGTGCCCTCAAAGAAAAGCAAAGTCCTGTTACAAAGTGTAGCGGGAGAGGAAGGGCCAAGAGAAGCTCAGAGAAATGCTCTAGTTCTGACTTTGGGAGCTGCTTCTGACTTTATTGGGTTGAATGTGTGCATAGCACTTGCAAAAATGACGTGATGTCAAATTGGACTTCTACAATCTGGAGCCAGACTGCAAAGCTCTCTGTACTCTGTGCAGGGCTTTGTTTGCTTAAGCTGCTGCCAAAAGCAAATCGAGCGTCTCCGCGAGCACCCACAGTGGCACTAATGACCAGCGTGCTGTGAGCGTGCAGAGCTGTCCAGGGAAGGAGTAGGGACATTAAACACTGTCTGAAATTTTGAGCAGCTCCTGGCTAGGGGGTTTTTGGGTGATATTATAACGTCAAGTCTTCATTATGAAAAGAGATTATCATGTTGTGAAACTTGGAAAACCTCATCAAGTCTGCGTTGATTATAACGTGGGTATATTGTAACCTGCCACACTTGAGACCAGGGAATATTTTGAGCCAGCAGTTTTTCACAAGTCTCAAGACAATGTAACATAAAGAAATATTAGTGACAAATGGAGTTTTTGTCTCAGGCCAGTTTAGAGTCTTGGGAACTATGTATTTTGGAGCAATGTGCTATTGATTTCAGGACAAGATGCTTCATTTTGCAGGTGCTAAGCACAGACTTATTCAAATGAAAAAGTTCACAGTGTCAGTGAACCAACCAAGATCTGAAATTCAGTTTGCTCTTAAATGAGTCAAGACAATTTTTATAGTTGTGGTCTGGGAATTTATCTTTTTACCATTTTCATGGGTTTAATACTTGATATTTCGCAAACTACAAGTTTTGCACATGTCCATATGTTGACAGCAAACATAAACATTTATATGAAGTAACACTGAAAATCTGTATTCTTCACACATTGGAAGGTGTCTGACTCCATTCTGTTTTCCCTAAAGGAATATCAAAGTAATTTTTTAAAAAGAGCCTGGATATAAAACTAGTGGTTAGTGAGTATTCACTATATATAGATCTACTAGAAAAACTTCTGTTCTCCTTTTTTCCAGGAAAACAAGGGTGACATAATCCCACTATTTGCACACATGCAGTGTTTGTGGCCTAGAACCCGAGCTTGAAAATAAAAAGAAATTCAAGTAGCTCAGTCTGCTCAGCTTATTAAAGAGAATGTAGTTTGTAATAGTCATTCAAAGAATTACAATCTCATCAGTGCTGTAATTTCTTCCCATGTGTTTTTTTTCCTTACATAGCATATAATTGTTTTTTCTTCAAATCATCAAAGTGCTTGAGAAGGCAGAGTATGTAGAGAGGCTTTCTAAACAGAAATAATCTGTCTGCCTACCTTGCCTGGTGGTTTCAGTTGAGTCATGGCATGACCAGTGCTGGTAGGAGAAACCTCTGTACTCCAACCTGCCAGAGTTATGAACTTACACATAAGATGTGTCGTGTCTTTGCTGCACTTTTTCACATCCCTGAACAGTAAAAGAAAACTGGCACAAAATCAACTATAAACTGAAACTGCAAAATATTAGGAAGGAATATGCATGAGTTATTTTCGAAGTATTTGACACCACCTCTTTTGTTAGGGGAAGGGTTGTGAGCTTGTGAGAGGTGATCTGATGGATGTTGAAGCCTGTCATAAAGGTCTTTGTTCAAAAAGAAATCCTAGCTAATGTAAACTATAGAAGTGTTTACAAATAAACAGAGCTTTAGCTGTCTTCTGATTTCAGAATCCTTCCTTTCTCTCCAATTCTGTCTATTTACAACATTTTCTTGTATTGAAACTAGGTGAGGGGTTACAAAAAGCTTGGTTTCCCCTTTGACATTCATACTGGAGGAGAAAACTGTTAAATTCCCTTTATCTTAAAGTTAATTAGATCTAGTAATGAAGTCTTTATCCCTGTATGCTGTCTCTCTTATGATGATAGTGGCACCTCTCTGGGAGTTTTGCAGACTGAGAGACATGGCCTTAAAGATGAGGTCTGTTTGAGACATGGATGTAGCTGGATCTGTGCAGCTCCAGTGCCAGAGCCAAACTGTCCCATGGCCCTTGGCAGGGCCTGTGGGAGGAACCAGCACTGCCACTGAATCCAAAATCATCAGCTGCCTCTGTGTCGTGGGGTGAGCCATCTTCATTTCCAGGTCAAGCGTAAAGTCTGGAAAAAAGGTTGCTCATATAATGAAAAGAGGTTAAAAAAGTCTCCCAGCTTACAGTGCTGCCCACTGCTGCTTCACTCCTTTAGCTGTGTGGGGCTGCCTGAATGTATAGAGATCCCTGAGCTCCTTGTGGGAGTGGGAGAAGAAAAAAATATATATGGTGTAGTGGGGTGAATGTATGTGGCTGTAACAAACTACCAGGCCTTGATCTTTGGAGTTCCATGTTTCTGAAGGAAGGTGGTGGATCTGAGAACTGCCTTGGTTTGAAAGACTGGTGTCTGCTAAGGAAGGCAGGAGGCTCCCTTGGAGTGGAAAATATGACTCCCTCCCCTCTGAATTATTATAATTTTGAAATTAAGGGGCTTTCAGGCAAAGATACAAGAAAAGGAATAAGAGTTCTTTACTAGTGTGTGTATGTGTAACGAGGCAAACAACAACAAAACCAACAACGGTAGCAACAACAAAGGAATGACAGAAAACGCAGCAGTCTCTGCCCGCTGTTCAAGCGCCTTCCCCTGCGCTGCAGTTCCGGCCGCAGCCGCCAGGGGGCGCTGCTGGCTCCGGGCAGGGCGGGGCCGGGATTCCGCCGGGCCTGCAGGGGGCGCTGTGGCGCGAGCTCGGCCGCGTCTCCCTCACGGACAATGGCAGAACTGGATGGGGAAGGGGCTCCCTTTACAAACCCTCTGGAGCAGCCAATCCCGGTGCCCTCTCCAGAAAGCAAAAGGAGCTGTAGCAGGAACCTCAGAAGAAGCAAAGTGGAACAACAGGACCTCCTGGCAGGCAGAGAGCGAAAAGTGAGAGCGTAGCACAAACCTGGAGCAATGGCGGGGGGGCAGGGGCNAATGGCGGGGGAGCAGTGGCGGGGGAGCAATGGCGGAGCAGCAATGGCAGGGGAGCAATGGCGGAGCAGCAATGGCAGGGGAGCAATGGTGGAGCAGCAATGGCGGAGCAGCAATGGCAGGGGAGTAATGGCGGAGCAGCAATGGCGGGGGAGCAATGGCGGAGGTACAGTGTGGGTTGGGCAGTATCAGTCCGGCTGCTGAACGCAGCAGGAAAAAGACTCTTGGGGATTTTCTCAGCAGCGCTGGCGGATCCTTCAGATCCGGGCTGTGTGGAGGATGGAGGCAGCTGCCCGGCGGGAAACGAGGGCAGTCCCACAGTCCCAGGCCCTGGCAGGGCACTCACGGGCTCTGGGCTTCCCGACAGCAGAGCAGCAAAAGGAGCCCAGCCAGCAAGCTCAGTCAGTGCCGAAGCAAAAAAACACCCAAAAAGAAGCAGGTGAACCCCACNAAGGGGCTCCCTTTACAAACCCTCTGGAGCAGCCAATCCCGGTGCCCTCTCCAGAAGCAAAAAGGAGCTGTAGCAGGAACCTCAGAAGAAGCAAAGTGGAACAACAGGACCTCCTGGCAGGCAGAGAGCGAAAAGTGAGAGCGTAGCACAAACCTGGAGCAATGGCGGGGGAGCAGTGGCGGGGGAGCAATGGCGGAGCAGCAATGGCAGGGGAGCAATGGCGGAGCAGCAATGGCAGGGGAGCAATGGTGGAGCAGCAATGGCGGAGCAGCAATGGCAGGGGAGTAATGGCGGAGCAGCAATGGCGGGGGAGCAATGGCGGAGGTACAGTGTGGGTTGGGCAGTATCAGTCCGGCTGCTGAACGCAGCAGGAAAAAGACTCTTGGGGATTTTCTCAGCAGCGCTGGCGGATCCTTCAGATCCGGGCTGTGTGGAGGATGGAGGCAGCTGCCCGGCGGGAAACGAGGGCAGTCCCACAGTCCCAGGCCCTGGCAGGGCACTCACGGGCTCTGGGCTTCCCGACAGCAGAGCAGCAAAAGGAGCCCAGCCAGCAAGCTCAGTCAGTGCCGAAGCAAAAAAACACCCAAAAAGAAGCAGGTGAACCCCACAGAAAGAGCAGGATCCCTGGTCAGAGACACCAGCGACGTGTGTCCAGTTGAACCGCCCACCAAAAACAGGGGCTCCCTCTCGCCCTGCCCCCAGCTCCCCAGGGAACCCCAGCCCGGCTCCCATTCATCCTGACAGCCCCAGAGCCAGGGGAGATATGGAGTGGGACAAGGACAGCTGCCACCCCTGGGCACAAAACAAAACAGATCAAAAAAACCCCAAAATGGGGTGGGATGGGATAGGATAATAAACCATGTCCAAGCCAAGAACACAGATTCTTCTTTTACTCAGTCAATGGGAAATGAAGCTGCCACTTTGACAAAGTTTATTTTAAAGCTGAAAGCTTTGAAGGTCAGCCCCAGTGGAGTGACATTTTAGCCAAGGGCAGGAGAGAAGAGATCATTCTGTGAGTGAAGCCGGGGGAGTTGTGACCTTAATGGAGTTGTAAAGTAGAACAAGACACAATGGTAGTGAGTTCCCATATCCAAGGAAGGGGTTTATATTAAATCAAGGACAAAACATGAAGTGAAGAAGAGTGTGAATGCTTCCCTCTTTCTTTTTTTTTTTTTTTTTTTTTTGTCATAAAAAGAAATTTTTCAATTGACTTACTTTTTTTTCAGAATTTGTTCCTATTTGGTAACCGTCATTAAAATGAGCTCTAACTCCAGGTATTCTGCATCCTACAATCTTTTCTGATGCTGGCTGCTTCAAGTGTGCTGAAATTTCTCTGGAGGAGGGCAGTGGGGCAGTTCACAATTACAACAGTGTGACAAGAGCAGCAATGCTCTAAGGGCCAGAATCTCCAGATGGAGATGTCTTCTTTAAAAGATATTTTAGGTTTATACCTTGGATATAGGACCTGTAGAGCACTGCTCAGGTTAAATGCGCTGGAAATGCAAGCAGCACTCTGCCTGTTACCTCTTTGTGTAACAGTGCACTGGGTTGTGTTTTCTCTCTGTGGGAATAAAACCTTCTAATGAGGTGAGCAAACCCAGCGTTGTTTAATATCTTTGTTTAATATCTGTGCTTGCCAGAGTGACAAGCTGCCTTCAAAGTAGCCCCACTACTTGAATGTCTTTCCATGGTACCCATAGCCATCTTTCATTGATTGTAATTGATGTTTGGAGAGGACTGTATTGATTTGTAGATCTAAATATCTTAAAACAAAAAATATTATTTTAACAGGAATGTAAAATCCCATGATGCAGAGCAGAGAGTAATGCTTTGTCTCTGTTCAGAAGTAGGAGACTGCAATTCCAGGTATGCAGAGCATCTTAAGAGCCCAGACAGTTAATAAAAGATCTGGGAAATGGGAAAAGCTCAGGATCCAGTTGAAGGGATCTGCAGGGATCAGATGTGAGAGCTGGAATAGTTCTTTGTCCCAGTATTATGAGACCTCTGTGGAGGTGACTGAAGAAACTTGCAGTTGGCAGACTGGATTCTGAGGATGGCAATGTCTTCCTGTCTATGTCCAGCAAAGTCTGCTTGAACACTCATGGTTGGTTGTATTTGCTGTTGTCTCTTGATGTAGCTGGTTGTAAAACAGGTCATATGAAGTCATGTAGATCTTGGAAAGTACTTGCTTGTGCTTTCTTTAAGGAAAAAGGTCTTGTGCCTTCTCATAATCAGGCTGTTTGAGTGTGAAAAATGTACCTTCAGTAGTCTACTAATAACTTGTTCTGTTCTTAATAGTCCTTTAATCTTTGCTTCTTGTAGGATTAATGATTAAAACTCTCTTCACGCTCCTGACTCCAGCTGATATAAAGTATTGCCTTTGTGTTTCACCCAGCTACTGGGCACGTCCTCCCACTCATACAGTGCTGCAAGTTGAAAGCAGCCTGTTTTGGGGAGTTTTGGATGGAGGGAAAAAGGCACATGCTCTCCTCATATCTGCTGAGACTCATTGCTTTCAGGGCTGTACATAAGCCTGGTTTCACATGTTCTGCTCTGGGTGCAGCTTTCCATTGTCTAACAGCAAAGCAAGGACAGCACATGAGATATTTTTATGCTGAGAAGAATTTTAATCCATTAATCATAGAAGTAGAGGGCTCAGGGGTGGAGAGTCACTGGTGACTAGTGGTTGTGCTACAGTACTGAACCTGGCATGAAGTTCCTGGAAAACCAGAAAGGTGTGAGCTGTGGGGAAAAAAATCTACTGATGCTTTGGTGTGCTGTGGGAAAGATCACTCATGAAACCATCTGGACTATGGAGAGTTGAGTTTCAGAGGGGAGGAGAGGATTTGTTTTTCACAGCATTTCCTGATTACACATAAAATAAAGAGAGAATGGGGTTTTGAGATGAAAAAAAGATCAGATCCTGCCATAGTGCAGCATTTTCAAGCTTGACATATGTGAATCTCCATTCTTGTGAGAACATCTGTGTGACTGTCCCTGGGAATGGTGTAATGTCCTGCTGGAATTGAGAGGTCGTGTTAGCCTATATGGGTGGATTTGAAGATCTCTAGGAGCTGATTCTCCTCTGTTAGAACTGTGTGCCTGCCCACAGTAGTCTGTTGTTCAGGGCTTCTCCCTGCATTGCTCTTTGCTTTGCCCATTTTCCTGTTCACACTCACAAGCTGAGTGTGTTCTCATATGGTGTCTGCTTTAGGACACTCGCAGGAGTTCAGGCATCCTCATCTGTGCTTTGAAAAGAGCCACAAACCCAACTGCTCACTGATTGCGGATGTAACCTTGCACAAGAAAGGCTCACAGGGGAAAGTCAGAGAACTTAAAGGGAAGTTATGTACTAGCTCAGCTTTAGAAGCATTAGACAGCTTTCTTCTTCCTTATCAAAGAGTGATAATCAACTTTCTTCTTAGTGACAGAAGTAGCTGTAAAATAGTTCTTTTCTCTCCCACCCTGCCTTTATTCTTGTGAATTTCTTTAAAGTTTGTTTTCCTTGTATATACACAACTGCTTCACTGTGTGACTTGATGGAGAGACTCTTTCCTAAAATAACCATTTAAAAAGTCTGTAAAGCTTTTGTTGTCATACACAGAACTGCACTGGCTTACTATTTTAATACTTAGCTAAAATTCTGGGGGCTTGGTTTTGAAATAGTTTATACAATTAAGATACAGGATAAGGAAATGCAATGTCAAAAATATAGTCCTGAGGCATTATTAATTCTTGCAAAGAAACAAACTCTTGAGTGTAAATTTTTTTTATTGCACTGGAAAACAATACCAAAGAGAGAAGTACAGGGTGCTTGTCTAGATCAAACTTAGGTCATTTGCTTGGGGCTGAGAACTAGCCTATAGATTTCTCCAAATAGAGGGTTTTACTTGAAGATACTTAAGGTTACTTAAACCTGTGTCAGCTTAACAAAATCAAATGCATTACTTGATTTCTCAGATCAGCATAGATGGAGAAATCTCTCAGATCTGTTCTGAGAGCTATTTGTGTATCTTAACTCCCACTGATTTTTCAGTTTAATGGGAATCAGTTACCTGGAGAACTTCAGAAATCTGGCTTTTAATTTACTCTTTAAGCAGGGGAATGAGTAGTTGGTGCTGTGGTTTGGGTCCTTGCCTTTCAGTTTTGTTCCTAGCAGGTTCAGATGAGAGTGCAGGTGTGAACCCTGCAGCTGCCTTTGGAGTTCAGGGATATGTATGTGTTTGAAATAGTTTTTGTTTTTTTTCTTAATGTTGCTTTCGTGTTTTCAAACAACCTCCGTTTTTGAAGAGGGGAGTAAAATCATGCAGTAGGATATGCTGGGAGAGTCCCTGTCCTTGGCCTCCCATACAGGTGAGGGTGTCTAGTCTGTTTTGTGCTTATCTTGAGAACAGGACCCAAATTAAGACACATCTTGGTAGCTGATTTTAGTTACAGTCCTAATTGCTGTAAGGAATTTATTATTTTCTGATGGAACACAGTTCTGCTGTTAGGAAGTGATTGCATCAAGCTAATTACACTATGAGGATGAAAATGTATCATCTCAAGCCTGGGCTTCAGCACTTAGTACCTCATTGATTTTTTTAATATCAAATGCTTACACCAGAAGTGGAGGGTCACAGGTGCAAAATAATGTGTATGAATTTTGATCTTTATCATTTCCTTTTTATTAGTCGCAGAGAAACTGACTCAATTACTATTGCAACTAAGTAAAGAAAAAGTATGTTACTCATTGATATATTATGGAGTGAAGAGCTTCTTGATATGGGTCAAATATCTTCTCATGGTCCCAAATATGAACTCCTCTAATAGTCTGTAACACTTCTGTACCTGTTTTATTGACACAAGTGCTGTCTCTGATGACCAGAATGTCAAAATGGATTCATTAAAACACAAGTCTTGCGTGTAAATAGATTTAAAATGAATGAGGCAGATGTAGTAGGTGGCCTTTTTTTTCTGCTCCATAAGGTCATGCAGAGGAGATAATCTCAGATAAGCACACAACATAGCCTTTAGCAAGGCAGAATGCAGCAAAACTCAGCTCTTCATTTCCTGCAGTCCTATTGCTCTCCGTGACCAGTACTGGATGATCTCTTCTCTGCTCCTCCCTCCGTAGGGACACCTGCTTATTTTGCCTATGTGATATTTTTAGTTTGCCTTCCTATTATATTGTTCTCTGCAAGGAGAGGGTGTTTTGCAGAAGTTTTACCTGGAAAAAACCCTACATTTTATTTCTTAAAATGAGTAAAATGTTTGGGTTGATCATCACAGCTTTCAAAGCAGTCAGTAAGGTTTCAGCTGTTCACCAGGAGAAACTTGTCACTCTCTGTGTTTGGTTTTGTTTGAATAATAACCATGGGAGTTTTTTGCCCCTGATGAATGGGAAAAATGGGAATTTAAGATCATGCTAAAAGTGGTGGTTGTGTGTGTTTTTCAGAAATGTAGCTTGTATACAAATTCTCAATGTATCATAGTAATTGGCAATCTTCCATCCATACTCATGCCTGTTGTTCAGCAGTGCTTTCTCATACTGCTCCATATCCCTTTGGTATCTCCCCTGAATTTTGACCATGCACATGGTCAATTTTGCTGTTTTTTACACCCATGTGTTATTCTTTGTCTTACTGTAATAGTACACGAGGGGTTGTCTGGGTCTCATTCTGCAAACAAGAAATAAAAATTTACATCCATTGGTCTGAAATATAGAAGAATAAAACAGTGGCCTTAAAATTGGTGTTAGTGCCTTCATCTTCTGTTGATAGATGATGAGGTAGGCAGGGTAGCCCTGTTTTGTATCAGTCCTTCTTGCAGGATGCAGTTGATTGCAGTCGGTGCCAGTGTGGTGGAAGAAGGTTTCCCAAAGCTTTTTCAGCCAATCTGCCTTTTCATTTCCACCTTCACCAGGAGAAAAGGTGTTGGTGGGACAACTTCAGTCACATCATCCAGGTTAATTCCCTTTGATGGTTTATCATCCCTTTGCAGTAGTCTAATGTTGAGTGACCAAAGCATCAGTACAGGATCACTGACAATGCTTTTGTGTAGCCTTTCTTTGAGAGGTGACAGGGGACAAGTTGGGTGTCCCAAGAATAGCCAGTGTGACCTAAGTCTGTATCAGTCAGTTGTGACTGCTGATGTTTTCTCAATCCAAATATATTTTTTGTTCACCAGCCAAACATTTTGTACTACTGTTTTTATTGTTGACAGTGTTTTATCTATATCTTTATCTGATATGATGCCAGGTAGTTTTGTTTGCTCTGGCACATTAACTGGTGTGAATTTTTGTGCAGCAGTTCTTTGTCTGTTTTGACATGTGTTTCTGTCATTTTTATCAGTTTTTGCCAAGACCAGGCTGGTAGAATCTTCATCACAGTATTTGTTCTGGGATTGTCTGTGTGAGCCCCTTCACATGAATTCTCTTTCTTGGTGACTGAACAGCCCTGTGTTTTCCGAAAGGGAATATTTCATTTATTTATATGCTGATGGAGCAATTTATTAAAATGCTGGCAATAGTCAGTCACTTGTTAATTGTTTTTATCACATTCCAGTGCAAATACCCTGACTGATACCACGAGTTTGGCCAAAGGCTGGGCAAACTGAGAGAACCTTTGCTGCTGTCTTTGCAGGGCGTGGAAAAAGAGCAACCAAGACCCAGAGATACAGGCAGGTGCAACTGTGTTGCTCCTGATGACATAGGAAGACTATCTGAGCTAGGAGTGACATGGAGGTCTCTGACTTTAAGCCCAAAGTACCGTTTTTGTTCATTGCTCAACCCTCCTGATCTCAGAGACCAACCCACACTCCCACAAGACATCATTCTGAGTTTGGTTGTGAAAGGATCTGTTAAATTTTTTAAACTGTTCTGGTATTCTCCACTATAAGCTTTTCTGCTGCAGTAAGCCCAAACTTTCCTGTCTTTGTTTCTGTTAAAGCTGACTAAAAAAATGTGTGGATGAGGCATTGGCACAGCTCAGCCAGATTTGGTTTCAAGGGTACATTTCTTGACTTACTCTTTTTAGTCCATTCAGAGATTCTTTTATATTTAGTCCCTCAGAGACAACCAATATCTCTAATTTTTCTCATCCTCAGTGGAAGGAATTAAGAGGCTCTGTCTGCTGGATTTACTGCTGATCTACTGGAAAACGTATTCTCTGTTTCTTGCATGTTTATAATGATACCATTGGTATGATTTCTGTTAGGTCCTGGGCATTAATTATTGTGGTTCTGATGAAGCTGGACATTGACTTTACCCTTTTAATTTGCTTCCAACATTTGTTGGAACAGGACTCTATCTTTGGCACTGGGAATAATCAGGCTAATGATGCTGCTCTTGCCTTTGGGCTTCTCCAGCATGTTGGGAGGTTTTGTCCCACTAGCAACACCAACATTGCTGCTCTACCTGGAAGATGGCATCTGTCTGCTTCCTCAGATGTGTTGCTCTTGGAAGGGGAGTAACAATGTGAGGCTTTCTTACCCTTGTACAGCCCCACTGTGCTCCTTATTCATGCCTCACTCACCTTCTTCCTTCATCCTTTGGTCTGGAGCTGCTTAGGATTTGTTTCATGTCTGTCTTCCTCGGTTGCTTTTCCTCTGAGAGCATGCTGAAAGAATAATGGGAGTCTCTGGGAAATAAAAAGCAATCTGAGAACAGAGATTGGGGGGAAAGGAAAGGTTGTAGATGAGAGAGGGGAGATGTAGCAGGACACAGCATAAACAGATTCCAAAAGTTTCTTTTTTTCCTTGACACATTTAAACCTGTGAAGTTTGCCATAACTCTCATCTTATTCAGGTACTTCAGTCATATGGACAAACTGTGTGAGTTTGTGTATGAAGAATCTTTCTCTTTTTTGTTCTAAGTTATTGTTTAGAGAGTCCTAATGAGGCATGATTGTGCTTTAGGCTAATAGCTGTCCAAGGGATTAAAAATTGGGGGAAACAATTATTTGAGTGTATTATTGCTTTATCTTCATTACTGCCAAAATCTGAAGGGTACTGTTACTGTAAGCTGACTATAATAAGTTGCATCTGATTTTCTTTTAATTAGTGAATTGTTACCTCCTGAAATACTGGTTAATGCCAATTAAGAAACTGTTGTGTGATAGGTCTGATGTAGTTCTGGTGCAATTCCTCACTGACTAAAGGGAGAGGGAAAAAAGAGTAAGTTAACAAGTTTTTTCTTGATGGTTTTGACTTCCTTACACACTTCTTTATTTAATAAGTGTACAAAGGGATTCAAACACCATGGCTGCTGTTGAAGGTTACTTTGGGATATCTCTATTCCCTAGCCCTCAATAATTCTTCCTGTTCAAAGGAGTGTGGGGTTTATGAGTTTTACTGCTGCGTTAAGCAAAGTTGTAGGCGATGTGGAACACTGGAGTTTCTATGTCAGTCCTGATGACAGCCTTCAAAGCTCCAGAAAGTGATGAAGGGATAAATCCTCACAGGGATTGGCTTCTTATGCTGAAAGAAAAATTCACATGTTGTCTCTGAGTGCACTTGACACATCTGGTGAGATTTTTTTGACACTGGACGTGGCATTTATGGTTGATGACCTCTTGGGGTCAGTAAACAAGAGGTGGAAAGCAGGGGTTCTGGAGCTAAATACAGTAACTTCAACAAGTTAAAATAAGATGCTTGACCCTAGCAGAGTGATCTTTCTACTTTAGAAACAGCAGGCCTTCTAACACATTGTAGTGGCTTATGCAATAATCAGTGAAAATAGGTAAAATATACATAAATTTAAAAAATTGACATTCCATTGTCATCATTTTTACATATAATTTGAAAGGCAAATTATGTTTCTATACTCATTTCCTCTATTCTCTGCAGCTTTCATTCTTGGCTGTCAGCAAATGGCTCATTAAGAGCTAATATTAAATTCGCTAGTGTATAAAAGGAATGGGCCCCTGAGCCACTGATTAAAAAGCAAGGTAGAGAAGGCCAAAGCATTTAATTGGAAGCATGAGAGCTGTTAATCCTTTTGTTTTTTTCCAGTCAACAAATTGCTGTTAAAATGAAAGAGGGAAAAAAGGCTGTGCTTTTTCAGAATATAAAAGGTTTGTGAAGAAATCCTTCAGGCCCTCCTGCCTTGCCTTGCCCCTCATGAATGCAGAATAATTCACTGGGAGGGGACAGTTATGACACACCAGAAGTGCCTCAAGTATTGCAGAGTGTAAATATGAAGGTTTGGAAATGAGGAAATGGCAGATAATGCACACTTATGACTGTGTGTGTGACTCCTAGCAATTTTTGGTGGTGACATTAATGTTTTGAGAAGCATTTAACAACATCTCCTGAAATGCTTTTTTGGACAACTGGCAGTCAGAAAAAGTGGCAAGATGTTTTTCACCTCTTGATTCAACTCTCCCTTGATGACATTGTATTTTGTTGTGAAAGGATGAAAGCACCTTCCCAAGTTAATGGCTGTACAACAGGAAGGTGCAGTCACTCTGGTTACTCCAGAAAAAGCCTTTTGAGCATTATCTTTGATAAAAGTCCAGTGTGGCAAAAGGCTCCTGCAAGGCTAAGGCTTGTCCCCATCCTTTTTCAGCTGTGGCTTGCACCATTCTTGACTGTGTTGTGTGTTGTTTGCTGTGTCTTTTCTACGTGGTGACCATTGTTGGGACAGGGATGAGCTTTCTCCAAGCACTGCTGTTTAGTGTCTGGGAGAATGGTGTCAGCCATAGCTTGGTCTCCAAGCATTAAGTCCAAACAAATTTTAAGTACTAATGTGTAGCAGCATAAGGGATTGAACAAAAACAGATTTGTGGAGAAACAAAGAGAGCCTTTTCTCAAGAGTTTTAATAGGGGATCCCCCAGAAAACAAAGGGAGCATGGAAAGGGCATCCTTAAAACAATGACTGCAACAAATAAACTTCTCATCTACGAAGTGTTTTGCAAAAAATGAGCCTTGGAGCATGGCAGGGAGATCCATTGAATAGTTCAACTCTGCAGACTCTTTTGATTAAAAAAAAAAAACCCAAACCAAAAAAAAAACCCAATGAGAGAGAAGATATAAATATATAATGGCTATAAATCACTGGGTTATTCAATTATTCATATCCATACAAATCCCCTGCATTTATTCTAAGAGAGAAAAAACCAAAAAGGATTATTCTCTTAGTTGTTTTTTTATTATAAGCAATAGAGAAACAGTGGTAAATGATCTTTGTTCTTTCACAGCATTTGTAGTGTTCATTTATTTTGAGTGCTTTACTGAGTCAGTTCACTGGCAAAATTTTTTAAACAATAGCATTGACCTTTCAGCAAATGGCACAGAATAATGGTGGGAAATAATTTCGCTTTTCAAATCCTGTATTCCTGGTGGACAGACACATGCCCTGTAACCTTGAGGACATGACAGAAGTTCTCCCATCCTTCTGTGGATGCCTCGCAGTAATGGGTAGGGATTATTCAGTGAATAACTGCAAATAAAAATAAGAGGAAGCCTGTTAGCATTCAGGCTGAAAACTTGAGATTAATTAGATAAATGTTTCAGTATGGATTATTTGCTTAAATCCTTGTAATGGGACAAAATTTCCTGGCGATGTAGTTTGATTGACCTCAGGGAAGGTGAGTCACTGCAATAGAGAACTTGGCCAGTGATTCCTTGATAATATAGTATTGGCTCTAATTTACCATCCATTTCTTACCCCGTTAATCCCAAATTAAAAGCCTGGCAATAGCCATTATATGGCAGTGGATGACTTGCCAAGCTTGAGAGTGTGTACACCGCCAGCTGTCGTGGTGCCGAGCTGACCCTGGTGCCCTCAGAGCATGCAGCCTGCAGCAGTGCTGCCACCTCTACAGAGAGGAGTCTGCTGGGAAGCCTCATCCACCTGTAGCAAGTTGGATGCCCACAATGTTGAATCGTTACTGGTATCCCTCAGCTGATGACTCCTTGGCCTCCAGGCTTTGAGGGAGCTCCTTGTCTCCTCGTGCTGGAGCAGCTGAGAAATGTTTGCCATGTTGAAATGCCCCATTGCGCCTGTGAGGGGAAGCAGGGCTTGGTACATACCCTGAGCAGGAGAGCACCCATTCTGTGTGTCTTTGCTTTTGCATAAACAAGACCTTTAATGCTATTTAATGTGGCAATCTGTTTATGAATTATGTAGCTCTACATTTCACACAGTCTGGTTATAGTATCTGAATTTTAGTCAGCCCTTTCTAACTGCCGCTACAGGTTTTGGTGTTGCAGCAAATATCTCTATCTCCTTTTTCTACAAGTAGGATCAAGTCTTCATCTAAATCTGGGACATGCTTTACCCTCTTTGTTTCTCTCATCTCAATATTTGATGACCTCTGCTAAGAGAATAACGTGCTGAGCTAAAATATTTTTGATTTTGAAGTGGCATTTTGTTAAGAGTTCTTTCTCTGGCTTCCTGGGGAAATAGCCTTTCTCATTACTATCACTTCAGTATCTTTATATGCCTACTTACAGCTTCACATATTTATTTCTGAGTAATCAACAACATGAGCAGTATCATTGGAGTATTGTTAACAGGCACTAAGGGGGCTGATTAGGAAATTTTTGAGGTCAGGCGGACTCTTTCAGTTGATCTTTGTGAGCCTTGTGTAAGATTGATAGAAGTGGAAGCACTCTAAGTAACTCCCTGTCCACACTGCTATCAGTCTGAATGCTGAATCTCTTTGATTATGGTTGAATCCTGTCAAGATTTCTAGGAGAAATTACTGTAATGGCCCTTGCAGCTTGGGAGAAATAATTCAGAATTTGTAACTAAGTCATTACTCTGGGAAACCTGCTGCTTTGAACCTTCCTGTGCAGCCCTTCCCTGATGCCATGAAACTGTCTCCAGTTGATACTTAGCTTGAGTTGCAAACTCTTATTCATTGCTCAGTGAAAACTGCCTAGAGACTAAATATTGGCATTTTCTTCATTTTGTGTGTTAGTTTATCTGTTTTTGTTGTTGTTGTAGTACATAAAGTGTGTGGAAAACACTCTCAGAACAGGGACTGACTGCACTCTTGAACCTCACAGGGTTTAGCGCTGAGAATATCGAGGGAGAGCTTAATTTTTGAAGATGAGTGAGCAGCAATGCAATCACTCACTAGGTATGCGCACTTACTCCTGCACGATTGAAGTCTTCAGTCAGAATATTAAGCACTTAATTGAAATACACCAAGCACTGATATCATTTTCATGGTGCTCAGCTTGTTCTTCAGGACCTGCTTATTCCTGCCATGAGTAAACATGGAGTCTTGTTTTCTTTCAGGCTGAATAGAGGAATTGTCACATGAGTACACAAACACAGCCCAGTGTATCCTGTGTGTTTTGTTCCCCTATTCTGTCTTGATACAACTGAAATAAAACATTCAGTACACACCTCTGTTGACTTCTACCACTGATCCTGTCTCAGAGAATGCAGACAATGTTGTTTGATTAGGATAAGGAAGGACTTCTAGACTGTCCTGTCATTACTAAAAGTTTCAAAGCGATTTCCTCTAAAGTGCTTTGAAACCTGGTTCTCAACACTCAAGTTAAATATGATACAATTAATTTTGTAGATGGCCTCATCACAGAATGCATGATAGCATCAGCTCTATGAAGAGTATTCCAGTTAGTGTGTTAATTTTAATTATATGGAGAAAAGATCTGTTTTACCCTGATAAGCCAGTGCTTGTCATTGCTATAGATTTTTTTGGATGTTCTCCAGTGCAGGTAGAAGGTTAGCTAATTTTAACATGTGAATAGAGAAGGGAATATTATTCATACCCTCCCCCCAAACAAAACTATTTAACACTGCTTGGAAGAGAAAATTATAGGCTGCAAACAAATGATACTGTTCACACCTAGACTTTACATGGGCCTTTGAATACACAACGATAACCACTTTCTCAAGTATTCCCATAGCAACAAGAAAACAGTAACACAGATGTAAAGTGATATATTGGTGACATTCCTCTTATCTTGTCCTTTGGGTAGATGTTCTCTTCCTCTCTGCTGCAGCTGAGTATCTTCTCTCCTGTGCAAAGGCTCTCCAGCTCAGAGCTGCTGCAGGGTACTCACGTGTCTCTGTGTGCTGCTGCTTTCTGAAGCAGCTTCACCACCGTGGTGTCCAAATCCTCCCTGTCTGAACACCCCCTTTTGTTCAGGTGGGAGAGGAGCTCGGTCAGTGCAGCGTGTGAGCAGCCTCAGGCTGAGGATGAGTCTTCCCCTGCCACCATGGGCGTGAGGAGCCTTCCTTTCCTGGTGATGACTGGGCTGAATGCCTCAGTACACTGAGAACAGTGGGAGACAGGAAAAGTTTACTCCCATACATTGTTTAAAATTAGCTTGCACCTTGAGGTGTATTTTGTTCACTTACAGAATGAATGAATGAGCGAATGAATGTCCTGATCCTTATGGATGTCTTCCAGCACAAGATATCTGATAATCTCACAGAAGCTTTGTTAGCTTTGTAATAGGGATGCATTGCCAAACAGGTGCTGCTTGTATGTACCTCTTTGTTTTGTTGTTTATGTTTGCAGTTAATTCATGTTTGATACTATTTCAGTCTATGTTCTTGGCAATGTGGGGGTTTTTTCCTACTAAAGACACATTGAAAGTATTGATATTTACAATGCTTATAGAAAGGTGCTAGCTGAAATGGGAAGCTTCATTTCTGAAATTCCAGTATTTATAAATTTATTTTCCTCCACTGCAGACAACCAAGACATTTAGAAGTTAAATATCTGATACAGATATTTAGTCATGGAATTATGGACTCTAGTAAAATCAGAATATTTTGTTTTGGTTTCTGTAGTATTGTAATTTATGACTATAGGAAAAGTGAAGCATTTTGGCCACCTGATAAACTGAAAATTAAGTATTCGTGACACTGTCACAATTAGGAACCAGGGAATTTCTGTTCTAAAAAACTAAGAAAAGTACTTTATTTGGCCAGATCAGAACACTAATTAATAAAATTTTAAAATGCTGTTGGAACTCACGCTTTCATAATGTGCCTGGGACTAATATTCGACCTGAACCCTTAACATTGATAATGTCACGTACTCTTAAAGTTCCAGAGATGGATAATGTGTTCTGTCAATTTTTCAGTCTTCTGATAGTCTTGAATGTACCCTTGATCTTACTTTATGAAAGAGCTTTATGGTAGACCTTGATTTATCTTTGCTGTACCTTTTATCATATTGTCTTCTTTATTTTCATGTCATCTCTACCTTTGCTTTTGCTTCTCTGATCTAAGAAGTCCCAACATCTTCAGTCTCTGCTGATACAGAAGAATCAGCACAACTTTAATCAAATTTGTTGCCTATCTTTGGAACTTTTATAATCCTGCTACGTCCTTTTGGAAGTGGTGTGACCCAAATTAAATAGAACACCTCATTCTTTTTTATGTGCTCTCCTCCCCTTTGAAGTACATTTTGAACATGGTATTTCTTCTTTCTTCTTTCTTCTTCCTTTGGTTGCAAGAAAAAGATACATTCAGCAGGGCAGAGACAGTATCTCTTTTGAATGGGAGATTTATTTTTCCTTGCAGACTTTGGGCATGTCACTTGAAATCAAGTGGAAGACAGTGCCAGTAGCTTGCAAGTATTGTACCCAATGTGAAAGTACAAGTTCCTTTTGAATAATGTATTATTTGTCATGCATTAAACTATTAATAGAGTGAAGAGTCTAAGATGGCCTAAGACGAAAGTTAGGAATTTGGTTGGAAGGAAAAACGCTGTTGTTAAGTGAAACTTTTTAATGCATTTTCTTTGACCCACATTTTTCAGGATTCTGTTGTTGTTTTGGAAATGGATTTCAGTTAATTTGGGGAATGAAGAAGGATTTTTCATAATTTCTATATTTATCTTCAGAGCCTAAATGTCCTTACTAGCCACAGCAAGTGCATACAAGAGGACTGGTAAAAATACTTTTCTAGCTTCTTAATGAACGAAAGAATAAATCAGAGTAAAAATTCTTATTCCTTTGTGTTTTGTGGTTTGAACTGGCTGTGGTTGGCCACTGATATGACTTCTACTTTTTCCAAAGTAAGAACCTCCCCAACTTGAGTTAAAAGACCAAGCCCCCTGCAGAATACAAAGCCTTGTTAGAACCAGGGAGTTGATGACTTGCAAGATCAGTCTTCCAAAATGTGCCTAATTTTGCTGTGTTTCAAGTTACTTGCTTGAACTTCATGTTGAAGCATGTTCTGTGGAGGGCCTCAGTTGACATTTTTTGGATGCTGGATGGCTGTGGAGATTTATCTAAGCACTGAATTTAAAAGAGAAAAGTGAAGAAAAGTAGATACTTAGAACTAAAAAGGTCGAAGTAAAGTTGTACTAAGACCAACAGCAGTGATTCTGCCAGCCTGGAATGACTCCTTGTTCAGCAGGGAGCCTTTGTTGAAATGCGACCAAGAGGGAGATGAGGATCCAGCCAAACTTATGGGACTGATGTCTGAGGAGTATCATAAAAGCCTGTGCTTACCCTGTGATTTATCTAGTCAAGTTTGAGAATGCTACAAAGATGCTTTAATTTTCCTGTGCCATGATAGTGAATAGGACAAATGATATAGTGCAGAAAATACCTATCCTCCCCATCTCATCCATTTTAACCATGTGAACTTGTTTTTAAATAGAAAAAAGATAGAGATTTTTTTTTTTTCTCCACAAAGGGCTTTCAAGTGTAGAGAATGCATCATGCATCCTTTGGCTTGCTTATTTTAAATTTCCAATAACTGGATCCAGGAGCATGACTGATGCATCGTGTCCAAGAGAACCATTGGATATATTAATTGAGGAACTAGTCTGCACCATTGACTAACCTAATTCTGAGAGCTTTAACTGGTCTGAAAGGACAGGAATGGAACTGTGAAAACTGTCTTGACACTTGGTCATTTCATTTTGATGCTAATGGGGTTAACATCCTCCTGTGCCATCATGAATTAAAAATTTTTATTGGTTGGTTTTTAGCCCACAGGGCTATTAAATGGTATCATCAAATGCAATTGAAGCCCCTGGCAAAGTCTCTTGAAGTTTTTCTCTTAGTAAAATAATGACACGAATGTATAATTTGAAATGTAGATCATTGGAAGGTAGCAAGACCAGGAACAGGAAATAGCAGGAGTGATAAAAATAGTGGTAGGGAAACAATCTGTTTTCTCCAGTGATATCAGCCTGGTATGGAACCATCCCTCAAATGCTTGAATATTTAGGTACCTACTGTTAGCTATTACATTGCATTTGGATTGGAAAAGACCCCGAAGATGATCAAGTCCAACCATTAACCCAGCACTGCCAAGGCCACTACTAAACCATGTCCCCAGGTGCCACATCAACATGTCTTTAAACACTTCCAGGGACGGTGACTTAATCACTTCCCTGGGCAGCCTGTTCCAGTGTTTGACAATCTTTTTAGTGAAGAAATGTCTCCTTATATCCAATCTAAACCTTTCCTGTGCATATACACACATCTACAGACAGATTTTTTGAGGTGTACAATGTTAAATGAAGATCAACACTTCAGTGTCCCAACCCTGGTTTGACAGACAGGCCAGTACCTGGGTTGTCTTCTAGTTCCAGCCCTTTTATGTTTCTTCAAAGGTCTCTTAGATGCAGTGAAATAACAAGGTGAAACAATATACCAGCTTAAGTAACTCAGTCTGTCTTGCACAGGACTGACTTGTGGTTTTTTGTTTGGTTGGTTAGGTTTTTTTGAGGAAGGTGTGTATGTGAGAGGCAATTTAATAACATGTCATGTGGAAACTAATCCTATTACCACCCTTTCCCATAGAAAACAGGCTCAGGCATGTGGTGCTCTCATCACTGTAGGACTTCTTCCAGCACAAAGGCAGCTTCCAGTGCCTGTGGCCTGTGGGTAATCTCTCTCCTGTACTTCTGCCTCCAGGGCACTTCTCAACGTTTTGTACTTAGCATTGCAATTTGGTGAATGCTAATTACCACAATAAAGATGGCCCTTGTGTGCTGATTAGAACATGTCTTTATCCCTAACCAAAGTAAGATTGCATATCACTGTCAGAGTGTTTAAACTGGTGAACTTGATTGATCATCCCAACGTGTCACTTGGTACCGTGCAGCATTTTAGTACGCTAAAGTTGATGTAGATGACTGCAGAAACATGATGAGTAAGGCTGTATGAATCTTTCATAATGAACCATGAAATAGGATAGAATTCTTGTGGTCTCCAATCTTACAGACACTGATTTAATGGAGCAATATCCCCTAGTAAAAGAAAATTGAAGCCAGTAATAAGCAGTGAAGCTGACTCAAAATTTGTTGTCAAGACTGGTTTTGAATTACTAAAAAAATAAAAGAAGGAAATGGTGTGGACTATATCTACATATCTACATATCTATGTCTCTATGCATGTGTGTGTTTGTATTCAAATATGGTTGCCTTTCCAAAAGAGGAATTTCCTCCTATGTTTAATGATTTAAAGGATTTTTTGTATTTTGCAGAAGTTATCACAGGAGGGGAAAAAATAGCAATTTCAAAAGAATGATATGGAAGTTATTAGGGCAAAAACAACGGGTGAAAAGGAAATGGAAGTGTCCTTAATAGTATGAGTTTTCTTTAAATTTGTAGACTTAGTCCAAAAATTTCAAACATTAAAGGACACATTTCAGTTTAACTGGAAGTAACTTGTGGGAAATATAGTTCTGTGAAACATCTCAATTTATATCAAGTTGGCTTCTTTTTTTAAGTAGAGAAATCTGAGTGTCAAGTGAGTCAGCTTATGAACTGTAAGCCAGACTGTATTAATAAGTCAGAAAATGAAAATAATAATTGCAAATGATTCACAGTGTCTGTGGGTATCATATGTGCTTTCACTTGCCAGAGCCATCCTTCTTGTTTAGGAAAACATGGAAATAAATGGTGAGATTAAGAGAAACATGACAGCTGAAGATAATTGGGTTTATGGCAGATCTAGAAGGCGACTTCTGCACATCCTCTCAAACACAGATGGGGGAATTGGGGGCATTGTGGTGTGTATCTGAACCCAGGAAGTCCCCACCCACACAGCTCTGCCTGGCTTCTGGCTGTCCTTGTGGAGTGGCACCAGCTTCCAGTGGAGGCTTCTCCAAGTCCCTGTGGAGGGGCTGGGACATCACAGCATGGAGATAGACCAGGGTGTTATTTTCATTTCACCTTCCTTTCCCTGTCCTTCCTATCCTCTGTTATTTATACAATAGAAAAGCAAATTTGAGGCAGGAAAACATTCTATTTTTCCTGCTTGTATATCAGTCCTGTTAATAAATAGTGCTTCTCTTGTCAGGGGTTTATTAACATCTATAAACTTTGTGGGCTGTATTTAAAAAAAGGACAAAAATCTTGTTATGTTGTTTTTGCTGACCTTCCTCCTAAAAGTGATGTGACTGATGACATAATAGGTAATAGGGAGAGATTGTATATTAATATTTAATAGGGATAGATAGGTTTATTACTGAAACATGTAAAATGCCCTCATAGCTGCCAGCTGTAATTACTCTCTCTGTCTAGAAGGTACACATTTGTGTGTTTATGGAATTAAGTTTAGAAAGTCATAATGTTCAAAGTTAAGTACTTAAATAGCCTGTGTTTGTCAGAATTAGCTATTATGATTGGAGGATTTTGAAAAAAACAGAGCTTGTTTCAGAGCATTAGGAATTTAGGTTTTACTCTTATTACTCCATCCTTTCAGATAGATGGAACTTCCTGCAGCTTTAAGGATTGGTGCTGATTTTGAAGAAACAGCAGAGCTGTCTCCAGGTTACTGAATATTGTCCATAGTCAGGAGAGCTCACATTCACCGTGGTCTTTGTGGGTTAGTGTTCAGCTGAGGTTCTCATGCCCTTTAGCATTGAATCCTCCTCATGCCTTGTTTTCAGGTTCTGGACTTCAAATTCCAGCAGTGCAGGGGATTTGACACAATTTTGAGGTACTGCTGCTATATTCCTTGGCAGGTGCAGAATATTTGCATCCCCAAAGCAGAAAGGAGCTTATGAAGTGGCTGAAACAGAAAAGGCCTAAACCAGATATTATTGCAATTCACAATGGAAATAGATGGGATTCTTCTATTGGCAGATAAAACGGATTTTATTTATATTTATTTGATGTTGAAGTGACAGATTTTATCAGCCTAGAGGTTCTCTTTGAGTGTTTCCATTCCAACAGGCATATAGTAAAATCAAATCTTTCCAAGCTTTCTGTCACTTCTGCTTTCTGTCAACATACACAATCCAAAATTGTATCCTGTTATTAAATGAGCGAGAACAGTGTGCTGGAAGCATGGTTATTCTCACCCAGTAGGCAGAGATATTATGAAAAAATATGTCTCTTCACATAACAATGTTGTTTGTTTGTTTTTCTTTCCCTTGAAATCCCACCACATTGTTATGAAGTTAATTTAGTTGCTGTTGCTTACAATGCACTCTTCACAGGAATGTGTGGTGCGGCTGAAGAAACAGCTTCTATGCTTTTTAAAGATCAGCTCAGTCTTAAAATAGAAGTTGTTTTTCAGGAGAAGGAATAGGAATTATATTTCAGGGGCTGAAAAGCTTCCTTATTTTTTATCAGTGATCAAAAGGACCTCTCAAATCAAATTCAGAGAATTGTCAGTGCCATCATGATGTCCATTTCATGGCTGCTGTACACAACAGGGATGAGGAGGACTGTTCCTACTTCCCTTCTGTTTTCTGCTTAAAGTCAGGAGAGTTTTAATATACATAGTCTGACAGCATTTACTATACAAGCACATCCCCTGGACTGTACAAGTGAGGCAAACTGTGCTTGTCAGCCTTGAGCAGTGCTCAGACAGCAGTTCTTGAGGTGCTCTCACTCAGACAAATATTGCTATGCATCCCCAAGGGATTTTTTTTTTTTAAAAGGCCTTTGAAAGTGGGAATGAATTAGGCATCTGTTCCCTGGTTCCCACAGGTTTGTGGTCCCTGAGTTTCCCATTTAAATGGGTCCCAAAAGCAAGCTTAGTGACATTTTACCTTTATAAAATTCCCCAATCCCCTATCTTAGTCCTTGTCATTTGGAATGCAGCTCATATGTGCTATAATGCTCATACACCTTGAATTTCTCCTAGTTTTAAGGAAGTTGTCCTAGTTTTCTTAGGAAATCTTCATAGACTTTGCCCAGTGCTGGAATATATTTTAGTCAGACAAAAGAGCAGATGTGGTGAATGCTTCTGGATAAAGGACTGGTCTGGAAGGATATGAACTTTGAAGGTGGTCAGTTCAAGAGTCAATCTTTGCTGATATTTTGTATATATACAAATATAGTATTTGTATATGTTGCCAATATATCTCTTGAGATCAGGAAAATTCCCAAATGTAGAGGAAAATCTGTATCTTCAAATGGGCCACATGCCATCTCAGCTGAATTGGTGCATTCCAAGACACCTGGAAGTGCAGGATCTCTGCAGGTTCTGAAGAAGCACTAGAGGAGGGGATTCCCACGTTTCCCACACCCAGGACTTTGCCAGGCTCCATGGCAGATCCAGAGCAGCAGGGGTGGGCTGTGGCAGCTGTCGTGGGAGAGTAATTGCTGCCTGCGTGGATTAATCTAATAATTGTGCAATTATGCAATCATGACACTTGCGTGACTGTATTGTCTGCATGGTGTATGGAAATGATATGATGATAATAAAGTCATTATCCAGGATAGCAGCGTGCCTGTGAAATCCAACGCCTTCCCTGCACTGTTGAAAGGTGTCTGCACTCTGTACAAGGAATGGCTCTCCCTGGAAGTTTGGTGAGATTTGTTTACTTTTATCTGTTATCTTTTGCTGTGAAAAATTTAACCAGTTTTCTCAGGCTTTAATGATTTCCTCTAATTACTGACCATCTCTTGTAGTCCAAAGAGATTTTCTACAGGAATTTCTATTTTAACATGGTTTTGCCATTGCTGCTGTATCAGTAGTATTTTCCTGTAATCTTTCTGTTGTAATAAACCATTTCTGAATTGGCAGCTGTCACATACATGCTAAAGTAGCGATTGGGAAGATCCATTTATGGACTGTATCTGAATTCTTTTACTTGGTCATGGCATCTGAAGAAAGGAGGAGCAGATAAAAGGTTTTCTGTGATGTTTTAAAATGAACTGTAGAATTTAATCTAATTTCTGTAACTTATCAAAATTAGTATATAGCAAGATTTCTTGCTGTAAGAAGTCAAAGAGAATCACTGTAATGCACAATTTACCAGACATGGTCATGCCTAATTTTGTAGGCAAAGAATTTCATTTATTTCAGTAGGACATCATTCATACATAAAACTTGGTCTTTTTATATAAAAAGTTTTCAAGATGTATTTTTTATGACAAATCATAATTGCTTAATATTTTCCCATTTCCTGAATTAAGATTTTCTGATGATTTTACTGTAAACAAACTGCTGCTGCTTGGAGCCCAGTGACTGTTTGGAGACTTCCAGAAGCAAGTCCAGAATGAGAAAAATACAGTCTGGGCTGAAAATTAATGTCTTTAGGAGTGACAGCAATCCTGTATTTAGAAGAGAGTCTCCAGTGTGGAGACTGCCTTGTGCATTACACTTCAGTGGGAAAGGAAGCTGGATGGGCATGGATGTACAGAGAGTTGATTTTATTTCAGCCTTGGTGAGGGTTTGGAGCTTAGTGCCTTTGGAGTTCGGTGCTGTCAGGTGGTGGCATTGCTCAAGGGTATCTTCTGTCTGAAGTCCCTGCCTGGTGATTGTGTCCTGCACAGCCAGTGCCAAGGACTGCACGACGGAGGATGTGCCACCTGGCCTGAGGTGTCTAAGCAAAGAGTTACTGTACAGGAGTGAGACCTGGTCTACAGCTGCATCTCTGTGACACCCTGGGTGCTAGACTCAGGGGCAGGGTAGAAAAGCAAACAGAATGTTATGGGTTATTAGGAGAGAAATAGGAAACAAACTGGAGAAACACTTGTGCCACCATATCTGTGTTGCTCCAGCACCTTGAGTATCTCATGTGGTTTTGGTACCTTTTTAGCAGAAAGGGTAGAATAGAATAGGAAAAACTTATGGGAGGGCTATAAGTGAGTTTGGGGCAGGGATCCAAGGTGTGCAGAGACAGGTCCTAGGCAAGCAGGGAGTGAATTAGGAAAGCCAAAGCTAGGCTGTCATTGACTTGGGGAGATAGATTTCTTCCTGCCATTTGGTCTGTAGCTATTGGGTTCTCCTCCCTTATTCCTATGTGCTTCTCTGCAAGGACACTGCTGATGGGGTCCTGCCTCTTCACAGGAAACCAAAGTGCCCTTTCTTCTCCTTCTGTTCTTTCCCTCCCTACAATGATTTCTCCCCAGCTCCAGCCTCCCCTTTATTCAGTGCTGTGCATTTCCCAAACCATCCTCTATGAAGTTGCCATCACAGCTGGGGTGCCTGAGGGTCGAGCAGCTCTGTAGGCTGCTGGAGGTCTGTGCAAACCCACCCAGGCAGCACAGAAAAGCCGTGCAGGGCCACACACCATGTCTGCCATCAGCCTGGCAGTGGCAAGGGCAGGGCTTTGTTTCCAGACAGCACGGATGGGCTCAGAAACTTCCCCAGCTGCCCTCAGTCAGAGTCCCGCCACGCTCTGGGGGACAAATCAGACCCAAGTGGGCAATTTGGCATTTTGCAATGGTGCATTTTTGCGGATGGTCAAATGTACTTTGGAGAAGAAAATGCTTGTGGAGAGCCACGTTTTATCCAAGTTTTATAATTGAGTTATTACGGAAGTGTGTAAAAAATGGGGTTTAGAATAGAAGTGCTGACACTAGAACAGCATGAACACAGCTGTTATAATATAGTAAATTTGTAAGAAATTGTATAGCTAACAAAGTAGGTCAACAGCTTCAGAGGGAAAACTGTTTCAGATGGCAGGCTACTCTATCTTAGAAATCTTGATTTTTTTCAGCATCAGAACAGAGATGTTTTCTTTTCTGTGCTAATTCCTGTCATTTTTTTAAATGTCAATTTAAAAAATTTTCATGCTGGAAAGTGGGACTGACCTCCAACTGTGAATAAATACAAATCCAGCATGCAAAGGTACAGCACAGTGGATCACAGACCAGGAGATGTAAGGATGACTGTTCCATGCCAGATGACAGGTCACTCTTGCCTGGTATCCCACTGTGACAGTGGCCAGTAATGGCTGGATGTGAACAAAGGTGAGAAGGCAGCTGGCATCTGCAGCAGTTTTTCCAGAGCAGTCTTCTAGACAGAAGCAACTCTCATCCCTTAGAGACTTTCCAAATCAGAAAGGTCTCCTTTCTACCTAATAGTCTGTATAGTATCCATTAATTGTCCGGTATCTTTTTGAACTTTTTCAGTACACTCCTGTGGAAAGCAATACTAGAGCTGGGAAGGGAGATACGACTTGACTTATCTGATTTCCTGCCTGCCTGGGCAGAGCTTCTGTATTCATTCTGGACAGACAGTCCCTGTCCTGCCCTTGCTGGTTTTTGCTTTCCAGCTCAGTTTGGAGTTCTTTGTTCAGCCATGCTGGCTTCTGCACTTTGGGGTGGGCTATTCTTGTCCTCCACTGAGATAATCCCTAAAGATCATCCAACTCATGTGCTCCTATTTGCCCTTCAGAGAAGTTTCTGATAAGATCAGTTCTCCAAGAAGCAATTAACGTATTTAGCACTGCATGTCATTTAAGCCTCTAAAGTGCTAGTAGTCTGGGCTTTACTCAGGTATTCTCCTTTATTGTTGCTCCCTAAATATGCCTTTCCCTGTCTTGTATCACATGTTCCATTTGAAAGACTGGTCCATCTTCCTTCAGCTGGGGAGTCCCCAGGTCCCCAATGCCCTCCAAGGGACATGTCCCCCAGCAGCAGTGATCAGAAGAGCAGGACATTTTCTGATAAACCAGAAGATGAATAAGAAAACTCCCCACTGATTTAGAACTCTGAGCAAATTATTCTTCCCTTGGTTTTCCCTCATTCTTGGAAGAGTTTACATTGCTGTAAGTGACCTACCCAACATTAGATTTTCATTAGCTCATAATGAATCTGATGACTTGAGTGCCTTGCTCAAATCCATTTATTGCATCTCTGGTCCCTCAGGGTCCACCTTAAGTCTCCACTTTGCACTCTGCTCTCCTGCCCTGCTTGTCCATCTGGCTTAAAGCCCCACGTAGCTACTCAGTTGGACTCAATGGGTTTGGTGAATGATAGTGTCAAACTGTTCTAGGGGACAAGGTTAATCCAAATACTAAGTACAGCCATTAGACTTTCTGTAAACCCTTTTCTGTGTTTGCCTTAACAAATATTGCTGCACAAAGGCAGCACTTCTCAGTCTCTCCATCCATCTGCAACTCTGTTTAAATTCCAGTGCCTTGATCTCATCTTCTTGTCCCATTTTGTTTTCTTTACTTCTGGCAAAAAGGTTTTGAGGTGCTTTTCTTGCCCTCTTTCAACCTTCCTCTATATTTCCATTGCAAGCAAATTTGCTGCTTTGGAATGTGCTGTTGCTGCTGGGAAGATTCAGCAGTGATTCCTGCCTGGCTCAGAGCAGTGTATTTATAGGTACAGGTGTTCTTGGGAACCTCCTGTTCTGAACATAAATACCAGTGGTACTTTGACTGACAAGTTTGTTGCTTAATGGCATAATTCCATGAGAGAGAAACCTTGAGTGCTGAAGTGGTAACAAGATTGGGACCACTGCTAAGATTTTATGAAATTGTGCCTTCCCTTCTCAAAAGTGCTCTATTTAATGAGGAGGAAAAATTCATCTGGTTTTTGATGCATCAGAGACTCAATGCTGAAGTCACTTATGACAGTTACACATAATTGCTCTGTGGACCCCAGAATCTTATAATGATTTGGGGCTTTTTAAGCACCATCCTATTTCATTCAAAATTTTTCTTTTTATTTAAACAATTCAAAACATCTAGTGTTTTATGACAGAGGAAACAACCGTGTTTGTTCTCTTTTCTGTATTTTGGCTTGATTGTGTCATGCCATTTTGGAACAATTTCTTTGTAAGACAAATTTATCTCCATTTAAAAAAAATTAATACTTCAGGATTTCCAATTCCTATTTCTTATGTTGGCAGTCCTTGGACCACTTTCACTTCTACACAGCTTTTTTTTTCTTTTTCTTTTTTTTTTTTTTTTTTTAAATTGTAAAGC